>JBBPBX010073519.1:0-11315 GCA_038048925.1 Garcialebias charrua
ACTGTTCCTGCAGATATTTTTCTCCCCATCCCTCAACACGCACCTCCGCCCTCTTCATCTTAAATTAATACATGTAGGGAATTTGGGTCTCGGGTGTGCTGCAATGGTTTTACATCTCTGTTGTTAAGAGCACCTGGGACTCAATTTTATATACACTTTAGACATTCATTCATAAACATCTTCATAAAAGTCACATATAGGGAATGGAGTGAGCACTATGGCTATGGGTGGCGGGATGACATCAATCTCGCCCCCATGCCTATGCTCACTCAACATTATGCATCTAGACAATTAGGGCCTGGGTTAGAGTTGGAGTGGAGGGGAAACTGGTACAATGCTAGCCTTTGCTCCTTCTCTTTCCCTTTTAAATACACTTTACAACAACACTCACCAACAGTACATTTGGGGGCGGGGGTGTGTGTGTCGGGGTCTTGATTTGTTAATTTCAATTTTATTTATTTATGTATTTATTTATATATTATTTATTTATTTTTCTCTTACCCCCTGGTTGCCTTGCGGACATTCTGGGGGTGGGCCGTCAGGGGTTGTGCTGGGGTGTGGGGGGGTTCGGGGCCTGCGGGTTCGCCGTGGGCGGGGCTGGCAGTGCGCTCCCTCTGGGGCTGCTTGGACTCGGGTGTCCTGTCCTGTCGGCGGGGCGCGGGGTGTGCCGGATCTTGGGACGTCTGCTGCTCTCCACCCCAGAATGAATGGGTCTACCTCCTGGGTTTGGATGTGGGCTGCCCCATGTAGGGAGCAGGTACATGTCTTGGACCTAGGGGGTATAGAGTGTGCATCGGGATTATGAATGGAGCGTGTCGTTATTGTTTGTCTTTCTGTGACTGAGGGTGAGGATGAGGGTGGGTCTGAATGAGTGTGTCTGTGTATGAATGTTTAAGTGTCAGGCTGGGACTTGGACTGCCCCCTCTCTGATACTTCTGAGGCTACCCAGTGTCGCGCTCCTGCCACGTGGCCCCCTGGTGGGTGTTCCTCTGCCTACGGGCGTGCTTGGGGCCCTCACTATCTGGGGCTGGGCGCTTGGGCGTTTGTCAGCTCGGCCTGGTGGCTGCCTGGTGGGGCTCGGGTCCTCTGGTCCTGTCAGGTCTGGACCTGAGGGATGGGCGTCCCCGGTGCCCGAGCCTCGGTGACCGGCCCTGGGGCTACGTCGGTGCAGCGGGCTCCGGCGGGGGCCTGTGTATTGTCGCTGTTGACCCCGGGGGGTCATTGTGTGTGGTCCCTGGTGGGGTTCGTCCGGTTCTTCCACTTGGTCGGATCTGGGGAGTGGACGAGTGGCTCGTCCTGTTCGGGTGGTCCTGGGGACTCTGGGCTCGGGGTCCTTCCTGGGGTCTTGGGCTTTGATCGCCCCTTCGTCTGTCTCGGGCTTTGGGGGGACGGGTCTCTGATGCTTCACAGTCGCTACTAAATGTTCTATTGGAGGAACCTCATTCACTTATGCATGCTCACAACCACACACAAATGGATGCAGGGATGTATAGTAGATGTATGTAGATGGGTATATAAATGAATATAAATATATATGTATGTATATTGTATATATATTTGTAGGTATGGGTATGTGTATTTATAGAAATATTTGCAAGGTCATGAATATTATCAGTCTTTATGCTTGTATGTTTCGTTGTTGTGTTCTGTCATGTGCTTTGCAGGATTGTGGACGGAGGTTTGGTGTGTTTGCCTTGTGCTCTTTCTGTGGACAATTGTTGTTTTGTTGTTTTGTTTTGTTGTCTCACTTTCTCTTTTCTTTCTTTCTCTCTATAAAAAAAAAATACATATTGGAGTGAGAGGATGGCTATAAGGTGTGAAGGGAGGCCATCTATAAATGGAAAAAAAAAAAAAAAAAAAAAAAAAAGAATCCATTGGACTCCTGGCAAGGACCAATGCAGACATGTTCCTGTTTTTAGTTTTCTACATTTGTCTTATAATCTAGCTGATTATACTAGTTTTTTTTTTCAATTTTATTTTAATTTGTAAAAAAAATAAATGTATGCCTCTTTTATGATTGTCTATTGTTGTCGCTGTTGTCCATTGTTGTCATCATTCTTTGTTGAAATCAGGTCTCTCTTGTAAATGAGTCCCCGAGGCTCAATGGGATCAACCTGTCTAAATAAAGGTTGAATGAATGTGTCTGGGGGGGTCCAATAACCGGTTAGACGAGGGCTGGAGGTGTGTTAAACCCTAAGATGAAGATGATGTATTGTGTGGTAAACAGACATATCCGTTCCTGTTTAAAGAAAAAAAATCAGAGTTTATGTGCTCCTTCTGATTGGTTGAGTTTGATTTTTGTATAAGTTTTGTATAAATCAGGTTTTTCTTCCTTGTGCAGGTCCCCCAGGACCACCTGGAGGTCTGCTGGTGAAGAATGTGGCAGAGACATCTGTGGAGCTGAGGTGGAGTCGCGGTTATGATAACCACAGTCCCATTGGCCGATATATCATAACAGGACGGTCGTCTCTGTCATCAGAGTGGAAGAAGAAGAGGACAGGTATGTGTGTGTGTGTGTGTGTGTGTGTGTGTGTGTGTGTATATGTGTGTGCGCTACATGAATTTGGAGGAAGGCAAATGGGTGAGGTTTATGGTTTGCTGCACAATTAAATTTGATTTCTTCAAACTGAGCTTATTCAAAGACCTACCTACAACAGAGCGGATATTGACTTTGCATAAACTTAGACCCCCACTTCAAAAAGATCTGACTCATTGGATTGACGTCTCCAAATATTTAACTTGTGGAATCATCCTAACTCATGATGACTGCCATGAACACACAAATAGTTAGAACTCCGTAAGTTTTACAGATATTGAGCTACAATTTGTTTTAGTTATAGCTAGCATTGAATCACAACACTAACTGTAAACACTAACAAATTATTTAAGATGATACAAGTGTTGCATGAGATTGAACATATAGTTATTTTCAAGACTGGACCCAGTTACATGTAGCTGTAAGATTGTCCATCCATCCATCCATTTTCTTCCGCTTATCCGGGGTCAGGTCGCGGGGGGTAGCAGCCTAAGTAAGGAGGCCCAGACTTCCCTCTCCCCAGCCACTTGGGCCAGCTCCTCCGGGGGAATCCCAAGGCGTTCCCAGGCCAGCCGAGAAACATAGTCCCTCCAGCGTGTCCTGGGTCTTCCTCTGGGTCTCCTCCCGGTGGGACATGCCTGGAACACCTCACCAGGGAGGCGTCCAGGAGGCATCCTAACCAGATGCCCGAGCCACCTCAACTGGCTCCTCTCGATGTGGAGAAGCAGCGGCTCTACTCCGAGTCCCTCCCGGATGACTGAGCTTCTCACCCTATCTCTAAGGGAGAGTCCAGACACCCTGCGGAGAAAACTCATTTCAGCCGCTTGTATCCGAGATCTCGTTCTTTCGGTCACAACCCAAAGCTCATGACCATAGATGAGGGTGGGAACGTAGATCGATCGGTAAATTGAGAGCTTTGCCTTTTGACTCAGCTCTCTCTTCACCACGACAGACCGGTACAGCGCCCGCTTCACTGCGGACGCTGCACCTATCCGCCTATCGATCTCACGCTCCAGTTTTCCCTCATTCGTGAACAAGACCCGAGATACTTAAACTCCTCCACTTGGGGCAGGACCTCCTCCCCGACCCGGAGAGGGCATGCTACCCTTTTCCGGCTCAAGACCATGGCCTCGGATTTGGAGGAACTGATCCTCATCCCGGCCGCATCACACTCGGCTGCAAACCGCTCCAGCTGAAAGCTGTAGATCACGACCTGATGAAGCCAATAGGACCACATCATCTGCAAAAAACAGAGAAGCAATCCTAAGGCCACCAAAATGGATCCCCTCAACACCTTGGGTGCACCTAGAAATTCTGTCCATAAAAGTTATGAACAGAATCGGTGACAAAGGGAAACCTTGGCGGAGTCTAACTCTCACCTGAAACGAGCCTGACTTACTGCCGGCAATGCAGACCAAGCTCTGACACCGGTCGTACAGGGACCTAAAAGCCCGTATCTAAGGGCCTGGTACCCCATACTCCCTGAGTACCCCCCACAGCCCCCAAGGGCCCCCCGAGGGACGCAGTCGAATGCCTTCTCCAAGTCCACAAAGCACATGTAAACTGGTTGGGCAAACTCCCACGCACCCTCCAGGACCCTGCTGAGGGTGTAGAGCTGGTCCAGTGTTCCACGACCAGGACGAAAACCACATTGCTCCTCCTGAATCCGAGGTTCGACTATCCGACGGACCCTCCTCTCCAGAACCCCTGAATAGACCTTACCAGGGAGGCTTAAGAGTGTGATCCCCCTATAGTTGGAACACACTCTACGGTCCCCTTTTTGAATAGGGGAACCACCACCCCACTCTGCCAATCCAAGGGAACTGCCCCTGATGTCCACGCAATATTGCAGAGTCACATAAGCCAACACAACCCCATAACATCCAGAGCCCTAAATAACTCCGGGCGAATCTCATCTACCCCTGGAGCCCTGCCACCGCAGAGCTTTTTAACCACCTCTGTGACCTCAGCACCAGAAATTGGAGAGCCCGACCCAAAGTCCCCAGGCTCCGCTTTCTCAGTGGAAGACGTGCCAGTGGGATTGAGGAGGTCTTCGAAGTACTCTGCCCACCGATTCACAACATCCAGAGTTGAAGTCAGTAGTACGCCACCCTCACTATAAATAGTGTTGGTGGCGTACCGCTTTCCCCCTCGAGATGCCGGATGGTGGACCAGAATCGCCTCAAAGCCATTCGGAAGTCATTCTCCATGGCCTCTCCGAACTCCTCCCACGCCCGAGTTTTTGCCTCAGCAACCACCCGAGCCGCATGCCGTTTGGACTGCCGGTACCCATCAGCTGCTTCCAGGGTCCAACAGGCCAAAAAGAACCAGTATGACTCCTTCTTCAGCCTGACAGCATCCCTCACCACTGGTGTCCACCACCGGGTTTGAGGTTTGCCGCCACGACAGGCACCAACAACCTTGCGGCCACAGCTCCGATAAGCCACCTCGACAATAGAGGCGTGGAACATGGCCCACTCGGACTCAATGTCCCCCGCCTCCCTCAGAACGTGTTCAAAGCTCTCCCGGAGGTGGGAGTTAAAGCTCCGTCTTACGGGAGACTCTGCCAGACGTTCCCAGCAGACCCTCACAATACGTTTGGGTCTGCCAGGTCTGACCGGCATCCTCCCCCACCATCGGAGCCAACTCACCACCAGGTAGTGGTCAGTTGACAGCTCCGCCCCTCTCTTCACCCGAGTGTCCAAGACATGCGGCCGCAGATCAGATGAGACGACAACAAAGTCGATCATCGAACTGCGACCTAGGGTGTCCTGGTGCCAAGAGCACATATGGACACCCTTATGCTTAAACATGGTGTTCGTTATGGACAATCCATGACGAGCACAGAAGTCCAACAACAGAACACCACTCGGGTTCAGATCAGGGGGGCCGTTCCTCCCAACCACACCCCTCCAGTTCTCACTGTCATTACCCACGTGAGCATTGACGTCCCCCAGTAGCAAAAGGGAGTCTCTAGGAGGCGCAATCTCCAATACCCCCTCCAAGGACTCCAAAAAGGGGGAGTAATCTGAGCTGCCATTTGGCACAAAGGTACAAACAACAGTTAGGACCCGTCCCCCCACACGTAGGCAGAGGGAAGCTACCCTCTCGTTCACCGGGGTGAACCCCAATGTACAGGCACCAAGATGGGGGGCAACGAGTAAGCCCACTCCTGCTCGGCGCTTCTCACCAGGGGCAACTCCAGAATGGAAGAGTGTCCAACCCCTCTCAAGGAAACTGGTTCCAGAGCCAGAGCCATGCGTTGAGGTGAGTCCGACTATTTCTAGCCGGGACCTTTCAACCTCACACACCAACTCAGGCTCCTTCCCCACCAGAGAGGTGACGTTCCACGTCCCAATAGCTAGCTTCTGTAGCCGAGGATCAGACTGCCAAGGTCCCCGACCTCGGCCACCACCCATCCTACATTGCACCAGACCCCTTTGGCCCCTCCCACAGGTGGTGAGCCCATGGGAAGATTGTGATTCTCCATATAAGATAATTTCAAAAAACTTTCAATACAAAAACCACTGGACTTTATTTGTAACAGAAGACGTTTCGCTCTTCATTTGAGGAGCTTTCTCAATTCAAAGAGCAGAGAATGTGGGGTTCAGGTTTTAAAGGCTGAAATAAGATACACAGATACCTATGTAGATTGACAAATCACACCTCACACCTTAACAGTAGGTGTTTCTTAGGGTCTTTGTTAGTCTAATTCACAGATGAGGCCCCTCTGTTCCCATCTGGTGTGAAAACTGGCTGGGAATCAGTCTTAAAGCTGCATTATACGTTTTTGAAAGTTGAAATCTGAGACCTCCTCCCCTGTTAAGAGGTTTTTCTCTTTTAACATAAACGGCTTCCTTCACCCCCCTCTCAAACCATCTGTGTTCACGGTCCAAGATGTGCACATTCTGGTCCTCAAATGAGTGTTCCTTGTCCGTGAAGTGGAGGTGGACAGCTGAGTTTTGTCCAGAGGAGATAGCCCTCTTGTGTTGAGCCATGCGTCTGTGAAGAGGTTGTTTAGTTTCTCCAATGTAGAGGTTGAGACAATCCTCGCTGCACTGGACCACATACACTACACCACTCTGTTTGTATGTGAGTGTTTTGTCCTTAAGCCCCCAGTATACTCCCATGTTGGTATGTCCACACATACGTACTCGCATACTGTACGCAGAGGGTTCAGACATCTTACTCGAGCATCCACCCTGACCAGCTGCAGCGCAGCTCCACAAACGAGGAGCATTTACCTACGGGACAAATTGAGGTAGCCGATTGGTCATTTGCTGACATGCCTACTGAATTGATTGACAGGTCAAAAAAAAAAACAAGCGGTGGCAGCCTCAGCCGTAGCTGTGTTCTGTGTTTATGTGTTGTTAATAAAACATTCTAAAAAAAAAAACAGGGTGCGCTGACCCGGCAGCCCACACATCAGACCAGCACATCAGGGAATCTCCAGACCCTCCCGCAGCCACGCTGGACCTGAGTTTAATTCGCTCGTGACAAATTTGTTATTTTCTTATCATTTCAGTGCAGACGTCAACGGAGGAGGAAGAGATCACTTGCCTTTTGGCAAAAAATCAAAAGGAAAAGGCCAGATCAGGGATGAAGAAAGGGAATTTAATACATTGGTGTCACATACAAAACAGTCCATCGCCTGGCAGTTTATTGTGCAACACCGCAAACGCGTACGCGGGTGTAAAAATTGAGCTTTGAGCGTACATGCCCTGCGGGGTTACGCTTGTACCTGTGCATACGTACGTGCGCACCTCTGCGTATGGACATGCGCAGAAGTATACTAGGGGCTTTAGGGTGGACCAGCATCTGTCTAAGAGTCCTGCTGGGTTTGAAATGTACTGGGATGTTGTGTTTGTTCAAAATCCTTCTGAAATTCTCTGATACTCCAGCAACATAAGGGATCACAATGTTTTTTGATCTGTTGTTCTCCTTTTTCTGTTTATTATTGTGTTTGGTAGATATCCTAACTGACTTGACAAAAGCCCAGTTAGGATATCCACATGTTTGGAGAGCTTCTTGAATGTGTTTCTGTTCCTTTTCCTTCCCTTCTGTCTCCGTGGGGATGCGTTCGGCCCAATGGTGTAAAGTTCTGATGACAGAGAGTTTTTGTTCCAGTGGATGGTGAGAGTCAAACAGAAGACACTGGTCTGTCTGGGTTGGTTTTCTATAAACTTCAATGTTGAGGCTGTCCTCTCTATCCATGTCAACCAAACGGTCCATAAAGGGCAGCTTGTTGTTGTTTGCATCCTCTCTGGTGAACTTGATGTTTTTTGTCGATCGAGTTAATGTGTCTGGAGAATGCTTCTACTTCCTTGGCTTGGATTTTGACCCAGGTATCATCCACATATCGGAAACAATGGCTTGGCGTTGTTCCCTCATAGGAGTTTAGGGCTCTCTGTTCCACTTCCTACATGTAGAGATTGGCAACAATGGGTGACACTGGAGATCCCATGGCACAGCAGTGCTTCTGTCCGTAAAAACTGTCATTGAACTTGAAATAAGTGGTGTAGAGGCAGAGATCCAACAAGCTGCAGATATGGTCAGGGGTGAAGTTGGTCCTGTTGTTCAAGTCCTTGTCTTGTAGAAGTTGTTTTCTGACGGTTTCTACTGCTTCAGAAATTGATATGCAAGTGAAAAGAGAAGTCACATCATATGATACAAGGGTTTCTCCTGGTGCTATCTTCAAATGTTGAACTTTGTTGGCAAAATCAATGGAGTTCTTTATGTGATGAGGTGTGTTTCCAACAAGAGGAGCTAAAATACCAGCCAGATGTTTAGTAACATTGTATGTCACTGAGTTCATGCTACTGACAATGAGTCTGAGAGGTGTTCCTTCTTTGTGTATTTTAGGAAGTCCATAAAGACAGGGAGTGGCTTATACAATGAACAATTGATTGTTTTCTCCTTTTCAAGTTTTTGAAGGTCATCTGAGATTTTATTTTTATAGGTGTTAGTTTGGTCCCTCTTCAGGGTCTTGTAGGTGTTGCCATTGTTCAGTAGTGTAGTTATTTTTTTCCTGGTAATCAGAAGTGTTGAGGACTACTGTGCATCTTCCTTTGTCAGCTGGTAAAATGGTGCTGTTTTGATCCTGGCTGAGTGATGTTATAGCTTTCCTTTCCTGTGGTGTGAGATTTGAAGGAGGCAGTTTGGCACTGGAGAGAGTTGCTGATGTTTTCATTTGGAGTTGTTCTGCCTCTGATCTGCCAAGTTGTTGTTCCTAATCGCAGATTCAGTGGTCGTGATTAGTTCCACAACAGGAATTTATTCTGGGGAGATGGCAAAGTTCCATATAGATACTGGCAACAATATCTATATGGAGGAAGTGGAACAGAGAGCCCTAAACTCTTATGAGAGAACAACGCCAAGCCATTGTTTCCGATATGTGGATGATACCTGGGTCAAAATCCAAGCCAAGGAAATAGAAGTGTTCATCAGACACATTAACTCGATCGACAAAAACATCAAGATTACGAGAGAGGATTCAAATGACAACAAGCTGCCTTTTTTGGACTGTTTGGTTGACATGGATAGAGAGGACAGCCTCAACATTGAAGTTTACAGATAACCAGCCCACATAGACCAGTATCTTCTGTTTAACTCTCACCATCCACTGGAACACAAATTCTCTGTCATCAGAACTTTACAGCATTGGGCCGAACATGTCCCCACGAAGACTGAAGGGAAGGAAAAGGAACAGAAACACATTCAAAAAGCTATCCAAACATGTGGATATCCTAACTGGGCTTTTATCAAGTCAGCGAGGAAATCTGCAAAACACACTAATGAACAGAAAAAGGAGAACAGATGAAAAAGCATAGTCATCCCTTATGTGGCTGGAGTATCAGAGAATTTCAGAAGGATTTTAAACAAACACAACATCCCAGTACATTTCAAACCCAGCAGGACTCTCAGACAGAGGCTGGTCCACCCTAAANGGGCAGCACGGTGGCGCAACTGGTAAAGCTGCTACCTCTCAGCAAGATGGTTGCCAGTTCAAATCCTGGTCCAGGGGCCTACATTCTCTCTGTACATGCGTGGGTTTTCTCTGGGTACTCCAGTTTCCTCCCACATATCAAAAGCATGTATGTTAGGCTGATTGGTAACTCTAAATTGTCCCTAGGTGACAGTGAGAGAGTGAATGGTTGTTTGCTTCGTTTATCTCTATGTGGCCCTGTGATGGACTTGTGACCTGTCATGGGTGTTCCCCACCCCTTGCACAGTAATTGCTGGACATGGGCACTGGTGACCTCTGTGACCCAAAATGGAAGAAGCAGGTAAAATAAAATGGATGGATGGATTGATTAACAGAACAAAAGAGCTGACAGGGTAACAAAACAAACATAGAATGAACAGGGGGGTACTCGCAATGCAGACAGGTCATCACCAGTGAACAGATAACAATGCCAGGACAAGAACTGGAGCGTAGATTTGACACCTGGGAGAGGACGCTGGCGTGATGTCGTGATGTTCGCCGCTTCTCCACGCTGAAAAGTTGTTTTACTGTTGCTATTTTTTATTTTTTGGACATTTATCTGGACTTATTTTGTTCAGTGGTTTTTTTTAATCAAGGACTTTACGGACAGCTTGGTTAGTACTTCCTAACCGGAATATTGGGCTATCTGCCTCCTGTCAAACTCCAGCACAAACCTTGCACAAACTTTGCTTGGAGAACTACGTGGCTGCAGTTTTTGTTTTGCTTACCTGCTGCTTCTGTCAACCTCCTGTGTCGTCTGGACCGTTCTGGACTTTCTCCTGTGCTCCTCTTCAAGTCATGCTCATTCAAGTTACATCTCACTGCTTCTTGTTTATTTCTCTCGGAGCCGTGGGTCTGCTGTTAGCGGCTAGCTCTGTGCTAGCTTCCCCCGGCTTGGCTGGTGTGATGTTGACCTACTCCGCTTCGCAGCTGCTTGGACTTAACAACTGCTCCATTCCACCTTCTGTTTCCATCATCAAACAACTGGGACTTCTGCGTAGACCTCGTTACATCCATAGAGGCTCTCGAAAGAAATCTGTTTATTCTCGCTCTGAATTGATTCCGTCCGGGAGACGTGTCGCACCTCAACTACGTCATCAGAACGCTGCGTCTGTAGTCCCTTGTAGTCCGCAGCGCACGAGGTGGCAAGGAAAACGTGGAGTGGATTTCAGTCTGCTTAAACCGGTTCAAAAAGCTCCTACACCAACTAGCATTAAAATAGAACTTTTCAATGTACAATCACTATCCAATAAATCATGTCTAATTCATGATCACATTCTGGAGAAAAACTTGGACTTCATGTGCCTCACAGAAACTTGGCATCAACCAGACGTGTTCAGTTCTCTGAATGAAGCTTGTCCCTCTGGATACAGTTATCTGCAGAGAGCCCGCTGCACTGGCCGCGGTGGTGGTCTGGCTGTAATCTACCGCAGTAATTTAAAATTGTCACATCTGTCTTCTCATAATTTTTCTTCTTTTGAATGTTTGGCCTTCAACTTCAAAGCCCCACTCCTGATGAACGTTATATTGATTTATAGACCTCCCAAACCGCATGTTTCATTTAACTCAGAAATGCATGACCTCCTCACTTTTTTCTGCACCTCCCCTGTAAAAACTATTTTTCTTGGCGATCTAAATATCCACATGGACAATTCCTCTTCCCCTCTGGCTACAGATTTTAAGTCTCTTTTGGAATCTCTCAACCTCACCCAACATGTGGACGCCCCTACGCACAACAGGGGGCATACTCTGGATTTGGTGATTACAGACACTGTACTCAATAACTTGTCTGTA
>JBBPBX010073520.1:0-17804 GCA_038048925.1 Garcialebias charrua
CAGATCGGATGATGTATCACTGAGATATAACTATAGAAATAATGTAGGGGGCGCACTTGAGTCAAATGTTAGCCCACCATATCAATGTGTCCACAAGGGCTCACTGATGATGCACAATAAATCTGGTTCAGATCGGATGATGTATCACTGAGATACAACAGTTTGAATAATCTAGGGGGCGCTATGGAGGCTATTTGCTAATTAGCATAAACACCTGTTCAAGGGGTGGGTAATGATCGATCATAATGATTTTGGTACTCCTCAGATCAAATCTGTGGAGTTTAGAACCAAACGTATGGTGACGGCGTTACGTCTTACTTCGCCACGTCACCACGCCCACTTGCTCCACCCAAAACGAACAGTGCTGGAAAGCTTGTTACACCACCATGTCTTCGGTGACTGGATACAATGTCACGTTGATTAGGTAACAGGGATCCGATATGGACCGTTCAACGTAAAACTTTACACTTCCTGTTGTCAGGGGGCGTGGCTTAAGTGATGTCATGATTTGACCATACAGTTTTGCAGGGGACCGGATGTGGGTCAATCACTGAAGGTTTGATGTATTAGACAGTTTTCGTGTAAGAGCTGTAAGCGTTTCGTTTTTCATGGCGAGATGTCCAACTTTGAGGTCTGGCCCCGCCCCTTCAGCATGCATGAAAACGCACAGTTTTGATAACATTTGTTCCCCCGTGCCTTATAAAGAAACTGGCCAAGTTTGAATCAAATCGAGCGAAATCCCTAGGAGGAGTTCGTTGAAATGCAGAGGTTGTAAACGGCCAAAAAGGGGTGAAAATTTGGTCATCGTTCCAAAATGGCCGCCTTACCATTTATCGTACAACATTGGTGCCAGAGGGTTTTCTGTGCATCTTGGTGAGTTGGACAAGTGTACCAAATTTCATGATTCTACGTCAAACTAAGGTCAATGCAGAGGGTATTTTGAATATTTCTAGGGGGCGCTCTTGAGCCGTTTCTGTAGCGATTTGCTAATTAGCATAAACACCTGTTCAAGGGGTGGGCAATGATCGATCATACTGATTTTGGTACTCCTCGGATCAAATCTGTGGATTTTAGAACCAAACGTATGGTGATGGCGTTATGTCTTACTTCGCCACGTCGCCACGCCCACATGCTCCACCAAAAACGAACAGTATTGGAATGCTTGTTACACCAACATGTCTTCGGTCACTGGACACAATGCCACGCTGATTAGGTAACAGGGGTCCGATATGGACCGTTCAACGTAAAACTTTACACTTCCTGTTGTCAGGGGGCGTGGCTTAAGTGATGTCATGATTTGACCATACAGTTTTGCGGGGGACCGGATGTGGGTCAATAACTGAAGGTTTGATGTATTAGACTTTTTTCGTGTAAGAGCTGTAAGCGTTTCGTTTTTCATGGCGAGATGTCCAACTTTGACGTCTGGCCCCGCCCCTTCAGCATTCATGAAAACGCACAATTTTGATATCGTTTGTTCCCCCGTGCCTTATGAAGAAACTGGCCAAGTTTGAACCAAATCGAGCGAAATTCATAGGAGGAGTTCGTTCAAATGCGGAGGCTGTAAACGGCCAAAAAGGGGTGAAAATTTGGTCATCGTTCCAAAATGGCCGCCTTACCATTTATTGTACAACATTGGTGCCAGAGGGTTTTCTGTGCATCTTGGTGAGTTGGACAAGTGTACCAAATTTCATGATTCTACGTCAAACTAAGGTCAATGCGGAGGGTATTTTGAATATTTCTAGGGGGCGCTCTTGAGCCGTTTCTGTAGCGATTTGCTAATTAGCATAAACACCTGTTCAAGGGGTGGGCAATGATCGATCATACTGATTTTGGTACTCCTCGGATCAAATCTGTGGATTTTAGAACCAAACGTATGGTGATGGCGTTATGTCTTACTTCGCCACGTCGCCACGCCCACATGCTCCACCAAAAACGAACAGTATTGGAATGCTTGTTACACCAACATGTCTTCGGTCACTGGACACAATGCCACGCTGATTAGGTAACAGGGGTCCGATATGGACCGTTCAACGTAAAACTTTACACTTCCTGTTGTCAGGGGGCGTGGCTTAAGTGATGTCATGATTTGACCATACAGTTTTGCGGGGGACCGGATGTGGGTCAATAACTGAAGGTTTGATGTATTAGACTTTTTTCGTGTAAGAGCTGTAAGCGTTTCGTTTTTCATGGCGAGATGTCCAACTTTGACGTCTGGCCCCGCCCCTTCAGCATTCATGAAAACGCACAATTTTGATATCGTTTGTTCCCCCGTGCCTTATGAAGAAACTGGCCAAGTTTGAACCAAATCGAGCGAAATTCATAGGAGGAGTTCGTTCAAATGCGGAGGCTGTAAACGGCCAAAAAGGGGTGAAAATTTGGTCATCGTTCCAAAATGGCCGCCTTACCATTTATTGTACAACATTGGTGCCAGAGGGTTTTCTGTGCATCTTGGTGATTTGGACAAGTGTACCAAATTTCATGATTCTACGTCAAACTAAGGTCAATGCGGAGGGTATTTTGAAAATTTCTAGGGGGCGCTCTTGAGCCGTTTCTGTGGCGATTTTTGCCACGCCCCCAAAATACGTAATTTTTCACCAGTCCTGACGAGTCCGCCAAATTTGGTGAGTTTTCGTATATGATAAAGCCTCCAAAAGGCCACTTCTTTTGGCGGAAGAAAAAAAAAAATAATAAACACTACAATTACAATAGGTCCTTGCAGCGCTTCGCTGCTTCGGGCCTAATTAAAGCTGCAAGCAGCATTGAGGCCCGAAGCAGCTTAGCACTGCTCGGACCTTATTGAGGCGACCACGCGAGCTCCAGCTCGTCCGCTCGGTCGCCATTTCGAAGTCTCTCGTGTCTACTCCGCACCAGGGGTGCACACGCACAATAAATCTGGTTCAGATCGGATGATGTCTCACTGAGATATAACAGTTTGAATAATCTAGGGGGCGCTCTGGAGTCACATGTTAAACCACAATATCAATGTGTCCACAAGGGCTCACTGATGATGCACAATAAATCTGGTTCAGATCGGATGATGTATCACTGAGATATAACAGTTTGAATAATCTAGGGGGCGCTCTGGAGTCATATGTTAGCCCACCATATCAATGTGTCCACAAGGGCTCACTGATGATGCACAATAAATCTGGTTCAGATCGGATGATGTATCACTGAGATATAACTATATAAATAATGTAGGGGGCGCACTTGAGTCAAATGTTAGCCCACCATATCAATGTGTCCACAAGGGCTCACTGATGATGCACAATAAATCTGGTTCAGATCGGATGATGTATCACTGAGATATAACTATAGAAATAATGTAGGGGGCGCACTTGAGTCAAATGTTAGCCCACAATATCAATGTGTCCACAAGGGCTCACTGATGATACACAATAAATCTGGTTCAGATCGGATGATGTATCACTGAGATATAACTGTAGTAATAATATAGGGGGCGCTATGGAGTAAAAATTTACATAACATTATCAATGTGTGTCGAAGTGTTCACTGATAAAGCACAATAAATCTCATGCAGATCGGATAATGTATCACTAAGATATAACTGTAGTAATAATACAGGGGGCGCTATGGAGTAAAAATGTACATACCATCATCAATGTGTGTAGAAGTGTTCAGTGATGAATCACAATAAATCTCGTGCAGATCGGATAATGTATCACTAAGATATAACTGTAGTAATAATATAGGGGGCGCTATGGAGTAAAAATTTACATACCATTATCAATGTGTGTCGAAGTGTTCACTGATAAAGCACAATAAATCTCGTGCAGATCGGATAATGTATCACTAAGATATAACTGTAGTAATAATATAGGGGGCGCTATGGAGTAAAAATTTACATACCATTATCAATGTGTGTAGAAGTGTTCACTGATGAATCACAATAAATCTCGTGCAGATCGGATAATGTATCACTAAGATATAACTGTAGTAATAATATAGGGGGCGCTATGGAGTAAAAATTTACATACCATTATCAATGTGTGTCGAAGTGTTCACTGATAAAGCACAATAAATCTTGTGCAGATCGGATGATGTATCACTAAGATATAACTGTAGTAATAATATAGGGGGCGCTATGGAGTAAAAATTTACATACCATTATCAATGTGTGTCGAAGTGTTCACTGATAAAGCACAATAAATCTCGTGCAAATTGGATAATGTATCACTGAGATATAACTGTAGTAATAATATAGGGGGCGCTATGGAGTAAAAATTTACATACCATTATCAATGTGTATAGAAGTGTTCACTGATGAATCACATTAAATCTCGTGCAGATCGGATAATGTATCACTAAGATATAACTGTAATAATAATATAGGGGGCGCTATGGAGTAAAAATTTACATAACATTATCAATGTGTGTCGAAGTGTTCACTGATAAAGCATAATAAATCTCGTGCAGATCGGATAATGTATCACTAAGATATAACTGTAGTAATAATACAGGGGGCGCTATGGAGTAAAAATTTACATACCATTATCAATGTGTGTAGAAGTGTTCACTGATGAATCATAATAAATCTCGTGCAGATCGGATAATGTATCACTAAGATATAACTGTAGTAATAATATAGGGGGCGCTATGGAGTAAAAATTTACATAACATTATCAATGTGTGTCGAAGTGTTCACTGATAAAGCATAATAAATCTTGTGCAGATCGGATGATGTATCACTGAGATATAACTATAGAAATAATGTAGGGGGCGCACTTGAGTCAAATGTTAGCCCACCATATCAATGTGTCCACAAGGGCTCACTGATGATGCACAATAAATCTGGTTCAGATCGGATGATGTATCACTGAGATACAACAGTTTGAATAATCTAGGGGGCGCTATGGAGGCTATTTGCTAATTAGCATAAACACCTGTTCAAGGGGTGGGTAATGATCGATCATAATGATTTTGGTACTCCTCAGATCAAATCTGTGGAGTTTAGAACCAAACGTATGGTGACGGCGTTACGTCTTACTTCGCCACGTCACCACGCCCACTTGCTCCACCCAAAACGAACAGTGCTGGAAAGCTTGTTACACCACCATGTCTTCGGTGACTGGATACAATGTCACGTTGATTAGGTAACAGGGATCCGATATGGACCGTTCAACGTAAAACTTTACACTTCCTGTTGTCAGGGGGCGTGGCTTAAGTGATGTCATGATTTGACCATACAGTTTTGCAGGGGACCGGATGTGGGTCAATCACTGAAGGTTTGATGTATTAGACAGTTTTCGTGTAAGAGCTATAAGCGTTTCGTTTTTCATGGCGAGATGTCCAACTTTGAGGTCTGGCCCCGCCCCTTCAGCATGCATGAAAACGCACAGTTTTGATAACATTTGTTCCCCCGTGCCTTATAAAGAAACTGGCCAAGTTTGAATCAAATCGAGCGAAATCCCTAGGAGGAGTTCGTTGAAATGCAGAGGCTGTAAACGGCCAAAAAGGGGTGAAAATTTGGTCATCGTTCCAAAATGGCCGCCTTACCATTTATCGTACAACATTGGTGCCAGAGGGTTTTCTGTGCATCTTGGTGAGTTGGACAAGTGTACCAAATTTCATGATTCTACGTCAAACTAAGGTCAATGCGGAGGGTATTTTGAATATTTCTAGGGGGCGCTCTTGAGCCGTTTCTGTAGCGATTTGCTAATTAGCATAAACACCTGTTCAAGGGGTGGGCAATGATCGATCATACTGATTTTGGTACTCCTCGGATCAAATCTGTGGATTTTAGAACCAAACGTATGGTGATGGCGTTATGTCTTACTTCGCCACGTCGCCACGCCCACATGCTCCACCAAAAACGAACAGTATTGGAATGCTTGTTACACCAACATGTCTTCGGTCACTGGACACAATGCCACGCTGATTAGGTAACAGGGGTCCGATATGGACCGTTCAACGTAAAACTTTACACTTCCTGTTGTCAGGGGGCGTGGCTTAAGTGATGTCATGATTTGACCATACAGTTTTGCGGGGGACCGGATGTGGGTCAATAACTGAAGGTTTGATGTATTAGACTTTTTTCGTGTAAGAGCTGTAAGCGTTTCGTTTTTCATGGCGAGATGTCCAACTTTGACGTCTGGCCCCGCCCCTTCAGCATTCATGAAAACGCACAATTTTGATATTGTTTGTTCCCCCGTGCCTTATGAAGAAACTGGCCAAGTTTGAACCAAATCGAGCGAAATTCATAGGAGGAGTTCGTTCAAATGCGGAGGCTGTAAACGGCCAAAAAGGGGTGAAAATTTGGTCATCGTTCCAAAATGGCCGCCTTACCATTTATCGTACAGCGTTGGTGCAAGAGGGTTTTCTGTGCATCTTGGTGAGTTGGACAAGTGTACCAAATTTCATGATTCTACGTCAAACTAAGGTCAATGCGGAGGGTATTTTGAAAATTTCTAGGGGGCGCTCTTGAGCCGTTTCTGTGGCGATTTTTGCCACGCCCCCAAAATACGTAATTTTTCACCAGTCCTGACGAGTCCGCCAAATTTGGTGAGTTTTCGTATATGATAAAGCCTCCAAAAGGCCACTTCTTTTGGCGGAAGAAAAAAAAAAATAAAAAAAAAAAAAAAATAATAAACACTACAATTACAATAGGTCCTTGCAGCGCTTCGCTGCTTCGGGCCTAATTAAAGCCGCAAGCGGCGTTGAGGCCCTCGCAGCTTAGCGCCGCTCGGACCTTATTGAGGCGACCGCGCGAGCTCCAGCTCGTCCGCTCGGTCGCCATTTCGAAGTCTCTCGTGTCTACTCCGCACCAGGGGTGCACACGCACAATAAATCTGGTTCAGATCGGATGATGTCTCACTGAGATATAACAGTTTGAATAATCTAGGGGGCGCTCTGGAGTCACATGTTAAACCACAATATCAATGTGTCCACAAGGTCTCACTGATGATACACGATAAATCTGGTTCAGATCGGATGATGTCTCACTGAGATATAACAGTTTGAATAATCTAGGGGGCGCTATGGAGTTATATGTTAAACCACAATATCAATGTGTCCACAAGGGCTCACTGATTATTCACAATAAATTTGGTTCAGATCGGATGATGTATCACTGAGATATAACTATAGAAATAATGTAGGGGGCGCACTTGAGTCAAATGTTAGCCCACCATATCAATGTGTCCACAAGGGCTCATTGATGATACACAATAAATCTGGTTCAGATCAGATGATGTCTCACTGAGATATAACAGTTTGAGTAATCTAGGGGGCGCTCTTGAGTCATATGTTAAACCACAATATCAATGTGTCCACAAGGTCTCACTGATGAAGCATAGTAAATCACGTGCAGATCGGATAATGTATCACTGAGATATAACTGTAGTAATAATATAGTGGGCGCTATGGAGTAAAAATTTACATACCATTATCAATGTGTGTAGAAGTGTTCACTGATGAATCACAATAAATCTCGTGCAGATCGGATAATGTATCACTAAGATATAACTGTAGTAATAATATAGGGGGCGCTATGGAGTAAAAATTTACATACCATTATCAATGTGTGTCGAAGTGTTCACTGATAAAGCACAATAAATCTTGTGCAGATCGGATAATGTATCACTAAGATATAACTGTAGTAATAATACAGGGGGCGCTATGGAGTAAAAATTTACATACCATTATCAATGTGTGTAGAAGTGTTCACTGATGAATCACAATAAATCTCGTGCAGATCGGATAATGTATCACTAAGATATAACTGTAGTAATAATATAGGGGGCGCTATGGAGTAAAAATTTACATACCATTATCAATGTGTGTCGAAGTGTTCACTGATAAAGCACAATAAATCTCGTGCAGATTGGATAATGTATCACTGAGATATAACTGTAGTAATAATATAGGGGGCGCTATGGAGTAAAAATTTACATACCATTATCAATGTGTATAGAAGTGTTCACTGATGAATCACAATAAATCTCGTGCAGATCGGATAATGTATCACTAAGATATAACTGTAGTAATAATATAGGGGGCGCTATGGAGTAAAAATTTACATACCATTATCAATGTGTGTCGAAGTGTTCACTGATAAAGCACAATAAATCTCGTGCAGATCGGATAATGTATCACTAAGATATAACTGTAGTAATAATACAGGGGGCGCTATGGAGTAAAAATTTACATACCATTATCAATGTGTGTAGAAGTGTTCACTGATAAAGCACAATAAATCTCGTGCAGATCGGATAATGTATCACTAAGATATAACTGTAGTAATAATATAGGGGGCGCTATGGAGTAAAAAATTACATAACATTATCAATGTGTATAGAAGTGTTCACTGATGAATCACAATAAATCTCGTGCAGATCGGATAATGTATCACTAAGATATAACTGTAGTAATAATATAGGGGGCGCTATGGAGTAAAAATTTACATACCATTATGAATGTGTGTAGAAGTGTTCACTGATGAATCATAATAAATCTCGTGCAGATCGGATAATGTATCACTAAGATATAACTGTAGTAATAATATAGGGGGCGCTATGGAGTAAAAATTTACATACCATTATCAATGTGTATAGAAGTGTTCACTAATGAATCACATTAAATCTCGTGCAGATCGGATAATGTATCACTAAGATATAACTGTAGTAATAATATAGGGGGCGCTATGGAGTAAAAATTTACATACCATTATCAATGTGTGTCGAAGTGTTCACTGATAAAGCACAATAAATCTCGTGCAGATCGGATAATGTATCACTAAGATATAACTGTAGTAATAATACAGGGGGCGCTATGGAGTAAAAATTTACATACCATTATCAATGTGTGTAGAAGTGTTCACTGATGAATCATAATAAATCTCGTGCAGATCGGATAATGTATCACTAAGATATAACTGTAGTAATAATATAGGGGGCGCTATGGAGTAAAAAATTACATAACATTATCAATGTGTGTCGAAGTGTTCACTGATAAAGCATAATAAATCTCGTGCAGATCGGATGATGTATCACTGAGATATAACTATAGAAATAATGTAGGGGGCGCACTTGAGTCAAATGTTAGCCCACCATATCAATGTGTCCACAAGGGCTCACTGATGATGCACAATAAATCTGGTTCAGATCGGATGATGTATCACTGAGATACAACAGTTTGAATAATCTAGGGGGCGCTATGGAGGCTATTTGCTAATTAGCATAAACACCTGTTCAAGGGGTGGGTAATGATCGATCATAATGATTTTGGTACTCCTCAGATCAAATCTGTGGAGTTTAGAACCAAACGTATGGTGACGGCGTTACGTCTTACTTCGCCACGTCACCACGCCCACTTGCTCCACCCAAAACGAACAGTGCTGGAAAGCTTGTTACACCAACATGTCTTCGGTGACTGGATACAATGTCACGCTGATTAGGTAACAGGGATCCGATATGGACCGTTCAACGTAAAACTTTACACTTCCTGTTGTCAGGGGGCGTGGCTTAAGTGATGTCATGATTTGACCATACAGTTTTGCAGGGGACCGGATGTGGGTCAATCACTGAAGGTTTGATGTATTAGACAGTTTTCGTGTAAGAGCTGTAAGCGTTTCGTTTTTCATGGCGAGATGTCCAACTTTGAGGTCTGGCCCCGCCCCTTCAGCATGCATGAAAACGCACAGTTTTGATAACATTTGTTCCCCCGTGCCTTATAAAGAAACTGGCCAAGTTTGAATCAAATCGAGCGAAATCCCTAGGAGGAGTTCGTTGAAATGCAGAGGCTGTAAACGGCCAAAAAGGGGTGAAAATTTGGTCATCGTTCCAAAATGGCCGCCTTACCATTTATCGTACAACATTGGTGCCAGAGGGTTTTCTGTGCATCTTGGTGAGTTGGACAAGTGTACCAAATTTCATGATTCTACGTCAAACTAAGGTCAATGCGGAGGGTATTTTGAATATTTCTAGGGGGCGCTCTTGAGCCGTTTCTGTAGCGATTTGCTAATTAGCATAAACACCTGTTCAAGGGGTGGGCAATGATCGATCATACTGATTTTGGTACTCCTCGGATCAAATCTGTGGATTTTAGAACCAAACGTATGGTGATGGCGTTATGTCTTACTTCGCCACGACGCCACGCCCACATGCTCCACCAAAAACGAACAGTATTGGAATGCTTGTTACACCAACATGTCTTCGGTCACTGGACACAATGCCACGCGGATTAGGTAAAAGGGGTCCGATATGGACCGTTCAACGTAAAACTTTACACTTCCTGTTGTCAGGGGGCGTGGCTTAAGTGATGTCATGATTTGACCATACAGTTTTGCGGGGGACCAGATATGGGTCAATAACTGAAGATTTGATGTATTAGACTTTTTTCGTGTAAGAGCTGTAAGCGTTTCGTTTTTCATGGCGAGATGTCCAACTTTGACGTCTGGCCCCGCCCCTTCAGCATTCATGAAAACGCACAATTTTGATATCGTTTGTTCCCCCGTGCCTTATGAAGAAACTGGCCAAGTTTGAACCAAATCGAGCGAAATTCATAGGAGGAGTTCGTTCAAATGCGGAGGCTGTAAACGGCCAAAAAGGGGTGAAAATTTGGTCATCGTTCCAAAATGGCCGCCTTCCCATTTATTGTACAACGTTGGTGCCAGAGGGTTTTCTGTACATCTTGATGAGATGGACAAGTGTACCAAATTTCATGATTCTACGTCAAAATAAGGTCATGCGGAAGGTATTTTGAAAATTTCTAGGGGGCGCTCTTGAGCCGTTTCTGTGACGATTTTTGCCACGCCCCCAAAATACGTAATTTTTCACCAGTCCTGACGAGTCCGCCAAATTTGGTGAGTTTTCGTATATGATAAAGCCTCCAAAAGGCCACTTCTTTGGGGGGAAGAAAAAAAATAATAATTAAAGCTGCAAGCAGCATTGAGGCCCAAGCAGCTTAGCACCGCTCGGACCTTATTGAGGCGACCACGCGAGCTCCAGCTCGTCCGCTCGGTCGCCATTTCGAAGTCTCTCGTGTCTACTCCGCACCAGGGGTGCACACGCACAATAAATCTGGTTCAGATCAGATGATGTCTCACTGAGATATAACAGTTTGAATAATCTAGGGGGCGCTATGGAGTTATATGTTAAATCACAAAATCAATGTGTCCACAAGGGCTCACTGATGATGCACAATAAATCTGGTTCAGATCGGATGATGTATCACTGAGATATAACTATAGAAATAATGTAGGGGGCGCACTTGAGTTAAATGTTAGCCCACCATATCAATGTGTCCACAAGGGCTCACTGATGATGCACAATAAATCTGGTTCAGATCGGATGATGTATCACTGAGATATAACAGTTTGAATAATCTAGGGGGCGCTCTGGAGTCATATGTTAAACCACAATATCAATGTGTCCACAATGTCTCAATGATGATTCACAGTAAATCTGGTTCAGATCGGATGATGTATCACTGAGATATAACTATAGAAATAATGTAGGGGGCGCACTTGAGTCAAATGTTAGCCCACCTTATCAATGTGTCCACAAGGACTCACTGATGATGCACAATAAATCTGGTTCAGATCGGATGATGTCTCACTGAGATATAACAGTTTGAATAATCTAGGGGGCGCTCTGGAGTCACATGTTAAACCACAATATCAATGTGTCCACAAGGTCTCACTGATGATACACGATAAATCTGGTTCAGATCGGATGATGTCTCACTGAGATATAACAGTTTGAATAATCTAGGGGGCGCTATGGAGTTATATGTTAAACCACAATATCAATGTGTCCACAAGGGCTCACTGATTATTCACAATAAATTTGGTTCAGATCGGATGATGTATCACTGAGATATAACTATAGAAATAATGTAGGGGGCGCACTTGAGTCAAATTTAGCCCACCTTGTCAATGTGTCCACAAGGGCTCATTGATGATACACAATAAATCTGGTTCAGATCAGATGATGTCTCACTGAGATATAACAGTTTGAGTAATCTAGGGGGCGCTCTGGAGTCATATGTTAAACCACAATATCAATGTGTCCACAATGTCTCACTGATGATACACAATAAATCTGGTTCAGATCGGATGATGTATCACTGAGATATAACTGTAGTAATAATATAGGGGGCGCTATGGAGTAAAAATTTACATACCATTATCAATGTGTGTCGACGTGTTCACTGATAAAGCACAATAAATCTCGTACAGATCGGATAATGTATCACTGAGATATAACTGTAGAAATAATATAGGGGGCGCTGTGGAGTAAAAATTTACATACCATTATCAATGTGTGTAGAAGTGTTCACTGATGAATCACAATAAATCTCGTGCAGATCGGATAATGTATCACTAAGATATAACTGTAGTAATAATATAGGGGGCGCTATGGAGTAAAAATTTACATACCATTATCAATGTGTGTCGAAGTGTTCACTGATAAAGCACAATAAATCTTGTGCAGATCGGATAATGTATCACTAAGATATAACTGTAGTAATAATACAGGGGGCGCTATGGAGTAAAAATTTACATACCATTATCAATGTGTGTAGAAGTGTTCACTGATGAATCACAATAAATCTCGTGCAGATCGGATAATGTATCACTAAGATATAACTGTAGTAATAATATAGGGGGCGCTATAGAGTAAAAATTTACATAACATTATCAATGTGTGTCGAAGTGTTCACTGATAAAGCACAATAAATCTCGTGCAGATCGGATAATGTATCACTGAGATATAACTGTAGTAATAATATAGGGGGCGCTATGGAGTAAAAATTTACATAACATTATCAATGTGTGTCAAAGTGTTCACTGATGATGCACAATAAATCTGGTTCAGATCGGATGATGTATCACTGAGATATAACTATAGAAGTAATGTAGGGGGCGCACTTGAGTCAAATGTTTGCCCACCATATCAATGTGTCCACAAGGGCTCACTGATGATGCACAATAAATCTGGTTCAGATCGGATGATGTATCACTGAGATATAACAGTTTGAATAATCTAGGGGGCGCTCTTGAGTCATATGTTAGCCCACCATATCAATGTGTCCACAAGGGCTCACTGATGATGCACAATAAATCTAGTTCAGATCGGATAATGTATCACTGAGATATAACTATAGAAATAATGTAGGGGGCGCACTTGAGTCAAATGTTAGCCCACCATATCAATGTGTCCACAAGGGCTCACTGATGATGCACAATAAATCTGGTTCAGATCGGATGATGTATCACTGAGATATATTTATAGAAATAATGTAGGGGGCGCACTTGAGTCAAATGTTAGCTCACTATATCAATGTGTCCACAAGGGCTCACTGATGATGCACAATAAATCTGGTTCAGATCGGATGATGTATCACTGAGATACAACAGTTTGAATAATCTAGGGGGCGCTATGGAGGGTATTTGCTAATTAGCATAAACACCTGTTCAAGGGGTGGGTAATGATCGATCATAATGATTTTGGTACTCCTCAGATCAAATCTGTGGAGTTTAGAACCAAACGTATGGTGACGGCGTTACGTCTTACTTCGCCATGTCACCACGCCCACTTGCTCCACCCAAAACGAACAGTGCTGGAAAGCTTGTTACACCAACATGTCTTCGGTGACTGGATACAATGTCACGCTGATTAGGTAACAGGGATCCGATATGGACCGTTCAACGTAAAACTTTACACTTCCTGTTGTCAGGGGGCGTGGCTTAAGTGATGTCATGATTTGACCATACAGTTTTGCAGGGGACCGGATGTGGGTCAATCACTGAAGGTTTGATGTATTAGACAGTTTTCGTGTAAGAGCTGTAAGCGTTTCGTTTTTCATGGCGAGATGTCCAACTTTGAGGTCTGGCCCCGCCCCTTCAGCAT
Source organism: Garcialebias charrua (assembly GCA_038048925.1). Taxonomy (NCBI): domain Eukaryota; kingdom Metazoa; phylum Chordata; class Actinopteri; order Cyprinodontiformes; family Rivulidae; genus Garcialebias; species Garcialebias charrua. The sequence continues at coordinate 13,875 of JBBPBX010073520.1, forward strand.
GCATGAAAACGCACAGTTTTGATAACATTTGTTCCCCCGTGCCTTATAAAGAAACTGGCCAAGTTTGAATCAAATCGAGCGAAATCCCTAGGAGGAGTTCGTTGAAATGCAGAGGCTGTAAACGGCCAAAAAGGGGTGAAAATTTGGTCATCGTTCCAAAATGGCCGCCTTACCATTTATCGTACAACATTGGTGCCAGAGGGTTTTCTGTGCATCTTGGTGAGTTGGACAAGTGTACCAAATTTCATGATTCTACGTCAAACTAAGGTCAATGCAGAGGGTATTTTGAATATTTCTAGGGGGCGCTCTTGAGCCGTTTCTGTAGCGATTTGCTAATTAGCATAAACACCTGTTCAAGGGGTGGGCAATGATCGATCATACTGATTTTGGTACTTCTCGGATCAAATCTGTGGATTTTAGATCCAAACGTATGGTTATGGCGTTACGTCTTACTTCGCCATGTCGCCACGCCCACTTGCTCCACCCAAAACGAACAGTGCTGGAAAGCTTGTTACACCAACATGTCTTTAGTCACTGGACACAATGTCACGCTGATTAGGTAACACGGGTCCGATATGGACCTTTCAAAGTAAAACTTTACACTTCCTGTTGTCAGGGGGCGTGGCTTAAGTGATGTCATGATTTGACCATACAGTTTTGCAGGGGACCGGATGTGGGTCAATAACTGAAGGTTTGATGTATTAGACTCTTTTCGTGTAAGAGCTGTAAGCGTTTCGTTTTTCATGGCGAGATGTCCAAATTTGACGTCTGGCCCCGCCCCTTCAGCATTCATGAAAACGCACAATTTTGATGTCGTTTGTTCCCCCGTGCCTTATGAAGAAACTGGCCAAGTTTGAACCAAATCGAGCGAAATTCATAGGAGGAGTTCGTTCAAATGCAGAGGCTGTAAACGGCCAAAAAGGGGTGAAAATTTGGTCATCGTTCCAAAATGGCCGCCTTCCCATTTATTGTACAACATTGGTGCCAGAGGGTTTTCTGTGCATCTTGGTGAGCTGGACAAGTGTACCAAATTTCATGATTCTACGTCAAACTAAGGTCAATGCGGAGGGTATTTTGAAAATTTCTAGGGGGCGCTCTTGAGCCGTTTCTGTGGCGATTTTTGCCACGCCCCCAAAATACGTAATTTTTCACCAGTCCTGACGAGTCCGCAAAATTTGGTGAGTTTTCGTATATGATAAAGCCTCCAAAAGGCCACTTAAAGAGGGACTAGAATAAAAATAAAAAAAATAATAATAATAAACACTACAATTACAATAGGTCCTTGCAGCGCTTCGCTGCTTCGGGCCTAATTAAAGCTGCAAGCAGCATTGAGGCCCTCGCAGCTTAGCGCCGCTCGGACCTTATTGAGGCGACCGCGCGAGCTCCAGCTCGTCCGCTCGGTCGCCATTTCGAAGTCTCTCGTGTCTACTCCGCACCAGGGGTGCACACGCACAATAAATCTGGTTCAGATCGGATGATGTCTCACTGAGATATAACAGTTTGAATAATCTAGGGGGCGCTATGGAGTTATATGTCAAACCACAAAATCAATGTGTCTACAAGGGCTCATTGATGATGCACAATAAATCTGGTTCAGATCGGATGATGTATCACTGAGATATAACTATAGAAATAATGTAGGGGGCGCACTTGAGTTAAATGTTAGCCCACCATATCAATGTGTCCACAAGGGCTTACTGATGATGCACAATAAATCTGGTTCAGATCGGATGATGTATCACTGAGATATAACAGTTTGAATAATCTAGGGGGCGCTCTGGAGTCATATGTTAAACCACAATATCAATGTGTCCACAATGTCTCAATGATGATACACAATAAATCTGGTTCAGATCGGATGATGTATCACTGAGATATAACTGTAGTAATAATATAGGGGGCGCTATGGAGTAAAAATTTACATAACATTATCAATGTGTGTCGAAGTGTTCACTGATAAAGCACAATAAATCTCGTGCAGATCGGATAATGTATCACTAAGATATAACTGTAGTAATAATATAGGGGGCGCTATGGAGTAAAAATTTACATACCATTATCAATGTGTGTCGAAGTGTTCACTGATAAAGCACAATAAATCTCATGCAGATCGGATAATGTATCACTAAGATATAACTGTAGTAATAATACAGGGGGCGCTATGGAGTAAAAATTTACATACCATCATCAATGTGTGTAGAAGTGTTCACTGATGAATCACAATAAATCTCGTGCAGATCGGATAATGTATCACTAAGATATAACTGTAGTAATAATATAGGGGGCGCTATGGAGTAAAAATTTACATACCATTATCAATGTGTGTCGAAGTGTTCACTGATAAAGCACAATAAATCTCGTGCAGATCGGATAATGTATCACTAAGATATAACTGTAGTAATAATACAGGGGGCGCTATGGAGTAAAAATTTACATACCATTATCAATGTGTATAGAAGTGTTCACTGATGAATCACATTAAATCTCGTGCAGATCGGATAATGTATCACTAAGATATAACTGTAATAATAATATAGGGGGCGCTATGGAGTAAAAATTTACATACATTATCAATGTGTGTCGAAGTTTTCACTGATAAAGCACAATAAATCTCGTGCAGATCGGATAATGTATCACTAAGATATAACTGTAGTAATAATACAGGGGGCGCTATGGAGTAAAAATTTACATACCATTATCAATGTGTGTAGAAGTGTTCACTGATGAATCATAATAAATCTCGTGCAGATCGGATAATGTATCACTAAGATATAACTGTAGTAATAATATAGGGGGCGCTATGGAGTAAAAATTTACATAACATTATCAATGTGTGTCGAAGTGTTCACTGATAAAGCATAATAAATCTTGTGCAGATCGGATGATGTATCACTGAGATATAACTATAGAAATAATGTAGGGGGCGCACTTGAGTCAAATGTTAGCCCACCATATCAATGTGTCCACAAGGGCTCACTGATGATGCACAATAAATCTGGTTCAGATCGGATGATGTATCACTGAGATACAACAGTTTGAATAATCTAGGGGGCGCTATGGAGGCTATTTGCTAATTAGCATAAACACCTGTTCAAGGGGTGGGTAATGATCGATCATAATGATTTTGGTACTCCTCAGATCAAATCTGTGGAGTTTAGAACCAAACGTATGGTGACGGCGTTACGTCTTACTTCGCCACGTCACCACGCCCACTTGCTCCACCCAAAACGAACAGTGCTGGAAAGCTTGTTACACCACCATGTCTTCGGTGACTGGATACAATGTCACGTTGATTAGGTAACAGGGATCCGATATGGACCGTTCAACGTAAAACTTTACACTTCCTGTTGTCAGGGGGCGTGGCTTAAGTGATGTCATGATTTGACCATACAGTTTTGCAGGGGACCGGATGTGGGTCAATCACTGAAGGTTTGATGTATTAGACAGTTTTCGTGTAAGAGCTGTAAGCGTTTCGTTTTTCATGGCGAGATGTCCAACTTTGAGGTCTGGCCCCGCCCCTTCAGCATGCATGAAAACGCACAGTTTTGATAACATTTGTTCCCCCGTGCCTTATAAAGAAACTGGCCAAGTTTGAATCAAATCGAGCGAAATCCCTAGGAGGAGTTCGTTGAAATGCAGAGGTTGTAAACGGCCAAAAAGGGGTGAAAATTTGGTCATCGTTCCAAAATGGCCGCCTTACCATTTATCGTACAACATTGGTGCCAGAGGGTTTTCTGTGCATCTTGGTGAGTTGGACAAGTGTACCAAATTTCATGATTCTACGTCAAACTAAGGTCAATGCAGAGGGTATTTTGAATATTTCTAGGGGGCGCTCTTGAGCCGTTTCTGTAGCGATTTGCTAATTAGCATAAACACCTGTTCAAGGGGTGGGCAATGATCGATCATACTGATTTTGGTACTCCTCGGATC
>JBBPBX010073521.1:0-17803 GCA_038048925.1 Garcialebias charrua
TTCATACACTTTCTCTATTTCAATACTGTTTATCATGAGTTTAACAAAAATATTAACAACCTACTGTAGATGTATTTCATATATCATTTATGTAAAGTAAACATTCCAGACCACTTGCTGGACCTTAAAAGTATTTAAGCACACACCTTTGTGCCTTGAAACACACCATTCAGGTCTACAGTAGTCCCTTGTGTTATGTTCCAAACCCCGCCGCAATAAGTGAAAATCTGCAAGCGACGTCATATTTATTTTAGTATTTATAAATATTTTAAGGATTCAGAAACTCTTCCCACACTCTTGCAATGTTTTAAACTCTTAAACCTACAGCATTTTAACAACATACATGCAGTACTGTACAGGATATGTGACCCTTGTTTGCAAAAGAGTCACAATGATTTTTTAAATATAGATATTTTATTATTTCAAATTCTCTATCACAAAAGCTTCAAAATGTTAAAGTGTGGCAAAATTTGGCAATTTATCACCAGGCCTGCAAATCGAGTTTTGTTCAAGAGAGTACCAGCCTCAATTCTACAAATCTTCCATATCGTAATTCTGCTATGGATTTGGTCAGTTGGTCCCGCAACACAATTGATAACATTTCTTCGATGAGAAGACTGTCTATCTCTGCTGTCTATCGAGGATGTTAATGACGCATATATAACTGCATTTATGATAGCAGGTGTTTTGCTGTTTGAAATTGGCTGGTTCCTTGTTCATCAACAAATAAGGAAGTTGTCTGCAGTAAATTTGGCCCTGAGGCTGCCTGCCTTTTGTGATGGTTTGGTTTGTGCCTCGAGCACCCAGACTCAATTGCTTTGCAAACTAAGCTGTAGACTGGATGTGATTTTTGAGAATCGCAGGCCACTTGCGGCCTCAAGGATTTGCTGGCAGGATGGAGCAAACCTAAGGGAATACTCTCAGGCATGGGCCAGTGGTGTGGCCACTTAATTTGGACATTTTGGAACTGAAAGGACCAACACAGACTCAAGGTAGACATAATCAGTAACATTCTGCCTGTCCCCAAAACAAACGTTTATCTGAATTTGGCTCCCTAACTGGATTTGACAGGCCACCTTATCTTACCTGGACGCTCTGTAAACCTTGATGCTCTGCCCCCTCCCCTCTCCCATGAGGAAGTCTATGGACCAATCAGAGGGGCCCGGCTGAATAAACATTCTGTCATCATTTCAGGACTCTTTGGATTCTTTCTGGTGCTGTCCTTGGCCAACCTCGGCACACCCCGAGAGTGTTTACGGATCTCTCCAGAGGGAACTGAGCGATTATACCACTCATATCAAAACACTTACAGTGCCTTTGTGAGTGTCCTTGGACACGCTCACCACCCTGGCGTTCCCCCCTCCCCTGCAGAATGTCTGTGTCATGTGCTTGTGTGTGAGTTTTTTTTTCAGGCTATCTTTGGCCAAAGATCAAGAGCCTGTTAGGATTTTTTTTTGCCCCCAAAACTTATGTTGTCACATTCACCACTTTTATTGTCTGTCCAAACAGGTCTCACTTGTAAGGCTCAATGTGATTTATCTGTATAAATAAAGTTTGAATTGAAAACTAAAAAAGGAGAATACCCAAGCTTCACAATGACACTGCATGAAGGAATGTCTCAGTGCTCTGGCAGAGAAACTTGATTATTTTAAAGAAAATTAGAAGGTTATTTCTAAAGACAACGTTAGAAATGTTCAGTTCAAAGTAGATTTGGAAGATTATGTAATATTTTCTTTAAAGAGAGTGCTGGATGGTGTTTGTATGGACTCATTTTTTACATAAAATAACATGCGAGTCTGAAGACCAAGGGGCTTTACTGTACGTATAAATGCTGCATATGCACAAACAAGTTGTGACACACACGTCAAACACATGAAAACTAACTTTGAATGAAACTTTATGAATACACACGAACATTTGACCTGCAGCAAGAATACAGTCACAGTATCGCTAGAAAAATGATTGCTTATAATGTTTTTGCTGCTGGGATGTGCATTTGTGTAATAGAAGTGTTGTGTAAGTTGTCACAGAGACTCCAGGGCAAGAAGGCAGTTTGACACCAATGCTCTGAGCCTCTTCCCCTGGTTTTATAGAAAATACTGATGTTGCTTTTATTGTATACAAACGTTTTGTGTGGAGTGGAAGTCACATGACAAGATCTTAGGGCAGGATGTGAGATGGGCAGATTACCAGAAGACCTTACAATAATTTAAACAAATGCAAAATAACTAGAACTCATGAGGAGCTTTTAAGATCGGACTAACCATGTAAGATGGAATAAAAACTGGCTCAGAGGAGGAACCTCTGAACATGATTTGAACTGTTTGCAAGAACAAATCGCTCACAATTAAAGTGGACTAAATCCTAAAATGTTATAAAAAAATCCTAATTCACGCAATTTTTTTTATATCTACAGTAATAAATTATAAAGTACTGAAACCCGTCCCATCTAAATATATCACAATATGAATCCATGCAATTTTGTATTCTTAGAGAACATTTGAACATTGTTTTCTCCATAGTTTAACCATTTATGGTTTAAACCCGAACATGAACTGAACCATGCTTTATAAAGGATAAAAAAAAACTCAAGCCATTGGAAACGGTAAAGTTTAACATTGCTTTAGTCATGTGTAGATGTAAACACGCTCTAGAGACCACATGCCTATATGGTCCATGTGAATTATCTAAGGAGTACTTTATTCTCACTGAGAACAGAAAAGTGTCGAACTACACTGATCAGGAGGAAAATAAAAAAGAAGCTGAAAGTGTTTTCGGTTTGGCTGCTGTGAGCGTCTATGGTGTGCACGACCTCAGAAGCCACAGAAACCCCGGTCCCGGAGGCCGCAGAGACCTCATCCCCAGAAGAATCCCTCACAGAGTCAGCCTCAATGATTATAGGAGGGGTATGGCAAGCCAAAAGTGACAAAAATCACCACTTTCACCATGCAAATAACATAGTTTCACAAATAAGGATGTCGTAAAATATGGCAAATTAGCACTTTTACCATAAATGTTTTATAAGCCAGAACGCCGTTTTGTTTGCGCCATTTTAAGACCACCTTCTGATCAGCGGTAAAAATATTTTTTAATGGTTATTGAATGCTGTTTTTATATCATATGACTGTCAACAACCACTTCATAACATCTTTCATGCCATTTAAAATGTTGTTTTCCTAAACAATGCAGGGCCCTGCCCATCCTTTTTTCATCAATTTACTTTAAACTCCCGTCACCCGAAGTAAAAATGCAGACCGCACTACTGTACTTCACAAATCAACTGTGCTGCAAATATATCTTTTTTTCTGCATAATTTATATTTTCTGCAGCACTCAGCGTCAGTTCTTGCTTCTGTATCAAAGTCAAAAGTCAAAGTCAACTTTATTGTCAGAACTGCAATATGTACAGGACATACACAGGATTGAAATTGCGTTTCTCTCAGTCCCTCGGTGCAACAGTAACCATCTAAACACTAAAACACTGAAACATTTAATAAACATAAGCATAAAATAGTAAAAAATGTAACACTGTCCTGAGTTTTTGCATGGTAGTATAGAAGTATGAAAATTTACACCAACACTAAAACGTTAAACATTTAATGAACATAAGCATAGAATGAAATAATAAAAGTGTAATACTGTCCTGAGTTTTTGCATAGTAGTATAAAAAAGTATAAAAAGTATATCTATAAAGTAAACTGAAGGTTCTAGCATCGACATTTGCAAAGAGTGGCAAAGCAGCATATGAGTTAATGTACACAGTATATGTATGAGGTAGTAGTTGATGTATCTATCCCATTATGCATTTTCATGTCTAAAACACCCAATAAATCAAACAAAATACCTATAGACCCCTTTCACGGCTCGTCATCAACCCTGGAAAAATACCGGAAGTAGCCATCTTGGCGACATAGCTGTGTTAGCCTCAAAGCTATTGTAGTGGTGCGTCGCGTCTGGTCACACAAAATCAAAAAATGGTGAATTATTGTCGTGTCCATGGCTGCCACAATCGGTCAGATTGAGAGAAAAAGCCTTCTGTTTTACAGATTACCACTCGTGATCACAAATCAAGGTGAAGTAACTCAGCAGTTATCAGAGGAACGTCGACGTCTGTGGCTGCCAGCCTAAACCAGAACTTGGATTGAAAAACACTGAGCAACATCCGAATTTGCTCTGCACACTTTGTGTCAGGTAATATATTTCTTACAGTAGATTATAGTGAATTAGGGCATTACACGAATCATAAGTTTATTGAGCACGAGGACAGAGCTTTGAAACACCACCTCCCTTTCTCTGTTCAAGACAGCCCTGAAAACACATCTCTTTAGACTTATCATTAACTTTACTAAATGTATTTTATATTATATAATCCTTATGTATTTTATATTTCAATTTGTCACTGATAATGTTTGAACTGAATTGGTTTGTTAAGTGTCCTTGGGTGTCCTGAAAGGCGCTTTTAAATAAAATGATTATTATTATTATTATTACAATCCTTTAACTGTGCTGCATAAAATGTACATGGAACGTTAAATTTTTTTGTTGAGTTATTTGTTTTTTACAAATAGCATAAACAACTCAACAACTGAAAGCTTAACAAAGCTTTCAGTTGTTGAGTTGTTTATGCTGATTATTCAAAATTCATAAGAGCACATGACACTCATGACAAGAGCACTGTCATGAGTGTCATGTCACTGTCATGACATGTCATGACACTCATGACAAGAGCACTGTCATGATAAACTACACACCTAGCTCTCAAGTTGAAAAGCAAAAAATACGTACAAACACTAAATATGTAAGAAGCACATACAATAACCTAAATTAACTGTTCTTGTGTTGTTTGACAACTGACAATCCGGTGCTATGTTGTAAATCCTGTTTTGAAATTCATATGCATATGAACACACCAATTATTTACAACTTCATTTAAGTAATTTTTATTTTATTATGTTTTTTCTTTTCTTAGGCAGACGTGCTCCATTGTACAGCAAGGATGATGCAGACTGGGTGCCTTCACTGAAGACGTGTGCTGCAGAGAAGTCTGTAGCAGTTGGTGCTGATGGTGGGATGACATCTGGCAGCTGAACGCTTCAACCGACGACAAAAAAGAACTAAAAAAAACATGGCAAATAGCACATGTTAGAATCCATGTTGAACGTGTCATAGGCTGTGTTAGACAAAAATACACAATCTTGAATGGCCCTCTTCTACCTATTGATTTTCAAACATGTAGATATCCAGAAAAAGTTGCATTAATCGATATGATTGGCTTTGTGTGCTGTGCCTTGGTTAATCACCTTTGGTGGGTTATGAGTAGCTGCATGAATTGTAAAAAGAACAAGTGGATAGAAGAGTGATAGCTGATGTGAACCTTTTTTATTTTTATTTTACATTGTTCCACCTTTACTTTGAAGTTGTTTTTGCAAATATGGGGCAGACATGATTTTTCATTCACTGCACTCTTTATTTGAGCATGATGCTGGTGAAGATTCTCAGTCGTCCAGGACATGATAAAATCAAAAAAGGCGTTCAATACAGGATCAACTGGACTTTATTAGTAACAAATAAAGTCCAGTTGATCCTGTATTGAACGCCTTTTTTGATTTGAGCATGAATTACTATATCATTACTGTTTATGTATTGATTTGATGAATGTAATTTTGATTATGCTTTTTCTGTAATGGATATCACACAGACGTGAGCAAACAAGACAACTTACATATTACAACATATGTTTCACATAGTGGTGCTGATACTGTATAGCTCACGTCGATTTAGAAAACCTCTCTTTTAAACAGAATAAATGACATTATGTATCATTAACCATTTTGTTTGTGCACTTTTTGTATTGACTAGAAAATATTCTGCCAAACTCAAAGTAGTTATAAGGTAAAAAAGGTCTATATAAAGACAACCATTCGTACTATTATCTTAAAAGATAAATGTCTGCAGAATGCACCTCAAAGTTCTTACTGTAATTAGATTCATAGAGTAGCTGTTATTTATATAATTTGTGTTGAAACACTGTACAAGAGTTGAAAATTTTGAATAACACTTGTCAGCCATCATTGTACTTCACATGTTTATTTAAAAAATATGTTTTGAGGTAGTTCAGCACAGAGCTTCTATAAGATGAACTGAAACACACATTTAGTCTGGATTAATAAGGAAAATCAAGGCATTGCTCTCTGGAACCGCTCAGATCTGGTTGATCCAGGGATCAAATGTAGCTTAAAAAACAGGGATCTAAGATCATTTTGACAAAATTTGCTTCAATCCTCAGACTGATGTGATGAGTCACATACATTTACAATAAGAATACATAGCTAGTGTGTGTTTAAAAACACACCCAAAATATATTTATATGTACACACACAAATTAAAAATTAAATATAAATCACCAAACACCAAATAATTCACAATGTCTGCGTAGGTCACAGCTGGTAAGGTCTTCTCATCTTCTGACATGTTGGACAGCCGGTATGGGTCTTTAGCTGCCAATTATCTGTATTTTATCCAAATAACGTTCCTTTGCTGCAGGCTGAAGCTGGTCCACATACTCTCCTGCAGCTTCTGTCTTCTTTACAGAGGTTTGTTTTACAGACAACAAGGTCAAATCAGAAATAAAACCGGAGCTCCGACTTCAACTACTGTGTGTTTACAGCGCGAGTGTCTCCAACATGGCGGTGCTTCCGGTATTGCGCAATCCGTGAAAGGGGTCTATTAGAAAGACGCAGTCGGAACAGCATGGATGATGGTGAAGAGGAAGAGGAAGAGATAGACGAACAGGGAGGGAAAAAGTGGGAAAATGTGGGGAAGGGTGGAAAGAAACAGAGAGCTAATGAAAAAAAAAGGAAAAAAAGAAATGAGGAAACTACAGAAGAAACTGATAGTGATGATGCGTCAAAAAATCCATCTATGAATGTCATAATAAGATTTGAGGAAGAAGGGGGAGTAAAGAAAATTGACCCACTTAAGCTAACAAACACACTTAAAGCACAAGTTGGAGAAATCAAATATGCTAAAATACTGAGAGACGGAAATCTTCTGATCGGGTGCAATACAGAAGCTCAGATGGAAAAAGCGAAGAAAATTGGATGGGTGTGCAAAATTAAAGTCAAAACAGTTGTAAGAGTAGGTGAAAAAAGAGATAGTGGATGTAGAGGAGTCATTGTAGGAGTACCTTTAAATGTAAACATGAAAGACCTGGTCGGGAATCTAAAGCAAAGAAATGAAGAAGTAAAAGGAGTGTTGCGGTTCAAAAGTTGAAGGAAAGCTCTGAAACGAATGTGCAAGTTTTAAGCAGGTTTATTGTACATTATAAGAATAAACCTTACAGCAACCAACAGACCTGACTCCAAGCACAGTCCAACACACACACATCTTCGAAGGCGGACCACGGTTTTATACCTCTAGATGACGTCATCGCCTCGTGGGACCAATCCTGGAATCGAACCGCCTTGGAACCGCCCTAGAACTTTTCTACTCTGTGAGTGATCCGCCTCTCAGCCAATCAACTACCAGCTCTGTATGTCAATCATCCAGTGTTGTGTCTGTTGTATTATGCAGGCGTGTAACTGAAAAACTCTTCCCTATTGGAAATAAAACCCGTAAATAAAGGTTCCATCTTGAATATATTTTCACATTATATGGTGGAATTAAGTGAACATAAATCATAACACATAATATGTGTGCTTCAGGTGTAATACTGATATACATATATTTCAATTCCCCTTTTGACATGACAAACATCATGTCAACAAAAACCCTATATGTACTATGTGCGTATGCAATTAAGAACTGGACACACAATGGAAATCACTAACATTCCCACCCACAGCAATATTACATCTAAGTTACCCACCCAGAATATAAACCCCTTATATAAAAATAAGCATCAATACTAATTGGTAACAAAACTACGTAAGAAAATATACGGTAACTGTCAGAGCTTATATGCTGGAAACGCAATACAAAACTAACAATCTAAAAAATAAATGTAACAAAAAGCAAAGAAATCAACCAAAAACAAAGAATAAAATAAAACAACAAATAAATGTAATAAGAAATAAACAAAACAAACAAAACAACAAATAAATGTAATAAGAAATAAACAAAACAAACAAAACAACAAATAAATGTAATAAGAAATAAACAAAACAAACAAAACAACAAATAAATGTAATAAGAAATAAACAAAACAAACAAAACAACAAATAAATGTAATAAGAAATAAACAAAACAAACAAAACAACAAATAAATGTAATAAGAAATAAACAAAACAAACAAAACAACAAATAAATGTAATAAGAAATAAACAAAACAAATGAAAATAAAAACAAAGCAATAAAATGAAGCGGACTGTCCCTCCTATCAAATATCACGCCTCTAGTGTGTGGAATCTATATTTCTGTTATGTATTACCCTTAGCAAGGAATATAAACTATGCTTTAGCCAAATCAGGCCATCTCATCTTCATCGTCTTCATCTTCTTCCTCATAGACACCTGTAAGGGGGAAGCCCTCTCCTGCCTGTACAGCCATCTGATAGGAAGGCAGCTTAGGAAACCTATCATCCACTGCGCTACTGATGCACTTCAGACAAAAATGCCTCACACAAGGAACGCAGCAGCATCCACAACAAATTAACATAACCACAACTGCGAATATTGTAATCACAGCTGTGACGACAACAGCTCTCCATCTTCCAAAAGTAGAGATGAACCACTCACTTAGAGGGTTCTGAACTCCAGAGCTTTCAGCTAGTTCCTCAGACAGAGATTTCAAACCATCCAGAGCCCTTGTAAATGAACCATCTGGACTTGTGTTATTTGGGATGAAAGTACAACACTCTTGTCCAAACATAGAACAGACACCACCTCTCTCAGCCAAAAGAAAGTCCACAGCTAATCTCGTTTGATAGGCCATCAGTGATGTTGCTGCTAGCTGCTGATGTGCGCCCTCAAGTGCATCTCTTGTCAAATTATTCAGCCTCTGAACATTAAAATGAATGTAATTAATCCTGGCTACGTTTTTATTTACAGTTATAGTTGGAATCATAGACTCAAAACCAGCTGCAATAGGATCAACTAATTTGTATTCATCCGGGACTCCTTGCGGGACTCCGATAGCGTTAATATATGCTGGAGAATCTACATACAGATCAAAGTCACGTTTTCTCCTCTCAAACTCACCAATAACATGTGTACTGCTCCTGAAAGTTTCCAAATCCTGTCCTGTTAAATTCACCATCTTAATTGGAGAAATTAAAGAAACGAGTGTACAGATTCCTGACCATCTTGAAGACAACGTATTTCTCAAAGTTCTACCACCACAAAACCAGTAAACATCTGCACGTGCTACAGATAATCTCGTCATGTTTGTCCAAGCTGAAACATCCACATTCAACTTACACCAACTTGAATCAATATCACCTACAGATATACCTCCCTGAATTTTCCTAACCAGACAAGTGTAAGAGTTTCTCACTGGAGTGAAAACAGGTGGGATTGCATCTCTTGGGGCCATGGGAAAATATTTCTCCAAACCTTTGCAACTATCAGTGGGATTTTCCTTCATATGTAGTTCCAACATGCAGTGAAAACATGAATCATTTGAAAGAGGTGATGTCATCATTAATAACGCTGGCCTGGCCTTCGCACAAACAACGCAATCCTTATACTTCACTTGTTCTGCTGCATTTTCAACATACTCTATCCAGTAATTTTGCTGTGTGAAACCTGTCTCCAGAGCCAACTTTTCTTCATATGTCACATCTGTCATATAAGACACCTCTTGATCTGATTCAATCTGACTTTCCTCCCTCTGAACCACATTTATCCTGAACGGACTCGTTGGATCTTTGCCAGAAACATGAACTCCCAGTATATAAGTGTCACTATCCTGCCTCTGAGGATTCTTTAAAGTCAAAATCAAAGAATTACATGTATTTTGTGCTAGACACCTGGTGCTTTTAGTATGATCTTGTATGATTGACAAGCGTTCCTGTAACGGATACTTCCCTCTTCTCGCTTTTTCTGGTCTGTAACCCCAATCAGCAGGCCCTGAATTACACAACACATTATTCCAGTCCCCGCAATTCATGTCATGCCCATAAGTCACACAAATATACTTCACTGCCCAAATAAATGACTCCTGCCTCGCACCACAGTACATCACAGAGCAAAGGTCAAATTTAACAGATGCAGTCACCCCAACTGTGAAGTTAAACTGTAGGAAATTAACTATCATGGATCTCTTTGATCTGCTAATGTCAGAGTCTGGGTGTACCTGAATCTGAACCTCTGCAACCTCTGTTCCATCTTCCCCTCTGCTGAGCAAGAAGTTAGGGTCCTCATCACAAGATCTGTTGACATTGTCGTGAACAACTTCAGGGGAGCCTGTCTTAGCTGTCGTTGCAACCCACAGAGTGAGCCCTGTAAACAATATAATTCCAAAAGTGGTTACCACACTTAACCTCACCGCTAGGAAATTCATTCTTCCTGTAACAATTATGTACAACAAACAACGTCCCCTTTTTATGTAATGTTATTTTAAGTCTGTTCTGATTTTCTCCTCAAGTTGTATCGGGGTCTTGGAACCGGTGGATCGAAGCTCTCAGTTGAAGGTGGAGCTGCAGTGTCACTGTGTACAGATGGCTCACACAGTTCCTTAGATGCACCCAGCTCTCCAGACACGCTCAGCCCTTCGGATGTGCTCAGCTCTTCAGATGTGCTCAGCTCAGCCAAGTCCTTTCGTACCTGCTGTAGAGTGCGTAGAGAAGGGTCAGAGCTTTTAACACAGTGTGTCTTATGAATCCAGTTACTGAGCTTTTCTTCAGTTAACCAAATTTTAACACAGTGAGAAGTGACAGCAGCCACCTTATAAGGGCCTTCCCATTTAGGCTGAGACCAGTTAAAACGGGCTACCTTTCTGAGAATCCAGTCACCTGTATCCACGTGGGCACAGTGTTGTTCTCCCTCTGCAGTCTGGATCAATTGAATCTGTTGAGAAATACTCATTACAGTATTATTAAGCCTCTTCAAGTACTCTGATATGTCATAATGTTGTAATTGTAACATAGTACTTTCTGACGGCAACGGATGAGTGAAAGGACATGGCATCTTCCTTCCTGTAAGTATCTCATGAGGGCTGACATTCAGGGTAGTATTTGGAGTTGACCTTAAGTTGAACAGCACTATAGGTAGGGCATCAGGCCATTTCAATTTTGTGTCTGCACAAACCTTTGCCAACCCCTCTTTAAGAGTACGGTTAGCACGTTCAACCAAACCCTGTGATGAAGGATGAAAAACAGCCCCAAACTTATGTCGAATGCCAAACAATTTCTCAACTTCCCTTAACTCCCTGTTTGCAAAATGGGTTCCATTATCTGATCTGATCACTGAAGGGACTCCAAATCTGGGGATCAACTCCTTTGTCAACCACTTTATCACTTCTTTCGCTTTTTCAGTTTTCGTTGGAAAAGCTTCCACCCACCTACTAAATTGATCCACGCAAACGAGTAAATATCTCTTTCCAGCCACTCTATTCTCAACACCCATGTCAGTAAAATCTATCACAATCTCTTTCCACGGTGCCTGAGGCATTGGAAATCCACCAAGTCCAGTTTTAAGCGCCACCCTTGGATTATGGTGGCAACATATTTCACATGTCTGTACAAAATATTTTGCAATACAGATGGCATACGGGTTCCACCAATTCTGTGAGATCAAGTCAATCAGTTTTGATGTACCACAGTGCCCCCTGCTGTGTGCTTCTTGGCATAGCAGGTTGAACAATCCAGCTGGAGCTACAATTTTACCCTCATGATTCCTCCAAATTTGTTCACTATCCTTTTTAGCTCCACGGTCTAACCATGCCTGCTTCTCGTGCGGAGCGGCTGCATTTTGTAACTCTCTGATATATTCTAGAGTAAATTCCTTTTGAAAATAGTCTTCAGAACTCTTTTTCTCATGTCTTTGGACCATCTGTGTCCTTAAAATATAGCCTGCAATTCTTTTAGCAGCTTGATCTGCCTCATGATTCCCTTGAGCAATGAAATTGCTACTCTTCTGATGGGCCTTGCATTTAATTACTGCCACTTGTCTAGGCCGCTGCAATGCATAATACAATTCCAGTAATTGTTTAAAATGTCTGACTGGTTCTCCAGATGAGGTGACAAATCCCTTTCTTCTCCAGTGACAGAGATCAACATAGACTGCCTGAAAAACATACGCTGAGTCTGTGTAAATATTAACCTTTTTTCCTTCTGCAACGTTACAAGCTTCTGTTATAGCTTTTAGCTCTGCGAGCTGCGCAGAAGCTGGCTGGTTCATCACTTCTGCCTTGAGTTCAACAAAACCTGCATCTCTTCTTTCCACCACAGCGAACGCAGTGATCAATGCGCCCGTTTCATTTCTATGACTATGTCCATCACAGAACAGTATCATGTCTGGCTGGTCCAAAGGATCTTTAGAAAGGTTTTCATGTAATTTCATTTCCTGTGCGGTGTCACTAATGCAGTTATGATCTTGTGTGGTGTCCATCTGCGCAGCCATATTTGTTCCCTGGCTTGTAAAATGTATATGTGAATTATGTAATAATCTTCTGAGGTTTTCTGTTCTTTGATTTGAAAATGTGAATGTTTGTGAGTCCAAAAATGATTTTACGTCATGAATTGTGTGAACAAAAACCTCATTCCCCATAGTTATGTGTGATGTCTTTAAAATAGACTTTCCAATGGCAGCTACATGCCTCACACAGGTAGGGTGGCCAACTTCAATTTGATCTAATTTTGAACTATAATACATCAAAACGTGCCTGTCAGAGCCAGCTTTCCCTCTTTGAAACAAGACGGCATTCACAAATCCGTCTTTTTCATCCACATCCAAGTGAAATGGCAAGGAGTAATCTGGACACTGCAGAGAGCACGCATCAAACAAAGCTTGTTTAATCTCCACAAATGCCCTGTCAGCTTCCTCCGTCCACTGCAGTGGGGACACAAAATTTTTATATCCCACAGCCGAAATGAGGTTCCGCAGAGGAGCCACCTTACGGCTGAAATCAGGAATGAAGTTCTTACTGTAATTGATCAGCCCCAAAAATTTTAACATCATCCTAACATTTGCTGGTTTAGAATGATTTAAAATGGAGCTTTTCTGAGATGGTGTCAGTTGCAGGCCAGAGCCAGAGATGAGCCTACCCAAAAACTGAACTTTTGAACGACCCACCTGTAATTTGTGTTTTGACACTTTAAAACCACACTGGGCTAGATGTCGAAGCACAGCTTCAGATGCCAGCATAATAGCTTCTGAAGTCGGAGCTGCTATCAGAATATCATCGACGTATTGGATTAAAACCACTCCTGGTGGCAAAGGCAAATCAGTAAGGACTTGCTTTAATACATGATTGAACAAAGAGGGCGAATCCACGAAACCCTGAGGTAATCTACTGTACGTGAATTGTTTCCCCTTAAAGGTAAATGCAAACAGATCCCTTGATCCAGCGTCCAGAGGCACACAAAAGAACGCGTTCGCCAGGTCAATACAAGTAAAAAACTTGTGTTCAGGCTGAATAGCATTCATCATAACATAAGGATTTGGAGTACCATAATTAGATGGAACAACAACCTTATTTATAGGCCTCAAATCATGAACTAAACGGTAATGAGATTTATCAGCTTTTGGTACCGGGTGTAGAGGTGTGTTCCAGCTCGAAACAGTAGGCTGCAACACACCAGCTTCCAGCAAACCCTTAATAGTTTGCTCTATACCGTCAATCTGCTCCTGTCGGAGTCGATATTGATGTTTATAGATTGGAATCGTGCCTGGCTTCAGAACGATCGAGACAGGGTTGACACTCAGCAGGCCCACATCTGTAGAACTCCTGGCCCAAAGTGTATCAGGCAAACTGGCTAACAGTTTGTCCGTATCAACATGATCTGTGTTTTCTCCGCCATGTGATCTAGGCAGAGAATGTTTCTCAGGTAACAATAATGTGAATGATCTGTGTGTGATCCTGTAAGTATCAGTTTCTGGAGAATAGTGTAAGTGTGGATTTTGTGTAGGCACCCATTCCCTTACAGCAAGACAGCGTCTCATCACAGGACCTAAATTCTTCGCATCGGCACCAGATACAACCATCAATGACACATGTGGAGCTGATACATCGCCAAGCATATACAGTTGCAGTAACGTTGCAGGCAACTTCACACCTGCCACCACTCCCTCCGGGGCCACATAGATGTCCATGATTTCAGCCACTGGAAATTCACCAGTCTCTTGACAATGTTCAAGCAGTCCTGTCCAGAGCACATCGTAGTCCCCATCACCACAAAGGTCATAGTTCAGCGTGCAATGTGCCACATCAGGAAGCGTGTCATAAGATCTTATGACATTAATCCAGGCGTTCCAGCTCTGCAGTGTGTCGTACAAGAGCGTAGTTGTAAAGTCAGGAACTGCTCCCCACCAAACTTCAGCCTGAAGTTCAGCTGGACCAGACTCAGCAGAAGTCCCTTGGACCTAGAGCATCTGATGAATGGAGCTTTTTACTGTAGCACAGTACTGAACAGTTCCATCAGGAAAACTCAGCTGGACGTTGTCAGGACTCATCATCAAAGTCACGTTCTGATCACACAGAATGTCTCGTCCAATCAAGTTCACTGGACATGTGTCAGAAATCAGGAAGGAGTGTTCAAAGCGCAGATTATTCCACACGCATGGGACGTAACAAGAAAGCGGCCACTCCTCTGGCTTGCCCGAGAATCCAACAACAGGTACGGTATTCTTTGATCGTGGGAGTGACGTGTTAACTGACGAATACCTGGCGCCTGTATCAACCATACACATGTGATTTCGGCCGTTAATGGTTAACGATACCAAAGGTTCTAGATACAAGACACCACCTACTGCCGGACCAGGGCACCCCTATTGAATAGGATATTGGCCTGGGGCCTGATTATTGGCTCCCGGCATAGGGCCATGTGGAGTATGATCTGGTGGTGGTGGATATACGTCATGTGGATAACGAGCTGGCGTCACCTCCTGTCTCGATAAATCCTGTTTGGTCGGACATTGTAAATACCAGTGTCCCACCCCGTTACAGCGGCGGCACCTGTCCGTGGGTCGAGGGTTGCCCCTCAGACGTTTGTTCCGACCCCTGCGCCAGGATGTGGATGGGCCCAGAGGTCTCTGTTGATATGAATTATCAGATGATGTAGGAGGACCCTGAACCTGGGGCATCTGAATTGCATTCACCTTTGTGAAATTAAGTTTGTCACGTATGTCTTTTAATTGGGCCTTAGCTAATTGAGTTTCAAGGGATTTCAATTCCCTGTCATCAGACTCCCTCTTATCAAAAGATTGATCAATAAAATGAACAATGTGGGCTGCCCATAAATCATAATCCATCTTTGTCAGGCCAACAACAGACGCCAAGCTCTTCTTAACATCATCAGACAGAGAGCTCTCTACAGCTCCTCTGAACAACAGTTGAGTCGTAGGATCAATCGTTGGATCATTTCCAGTTCTATTTTCCCACAAGAGTTTTACTCTAGATAAGTAGGTCGTGCCCCGTTCTGTAACAGCCGGAGGAATCTCACACAAGTCTGAAGATTTCATAGACGTCGGATATTTCTCTCGTATAATTGGCCATAAAATTTGAACGTGGTCGTGCAGTGTGTCACTGTCTGGGTCCAATTTAGTCCCAGCAGCCTGTTCTATTTCAGTCAAACTACCAAACGACGTGCATGCTGTGAAAACCCTCCTCCAATCACCCAGACATGGCACAATTCCGGCGCAAGCCTCCAGAAAAGCGCGGATCCAAGCCGAACCTCCTTTCTGGATATCAGGCAAACGCTGACGGATCAACTCAGTATCCTGCAAACTAAAAGGCGTGTAAGTCTGTTTGCGGACTCCCTCAGCTGTGGTGGAAGAAACGAGAGGTAACATGAATTGAGCAGGAGGCGCTGCGTCAAGGCATGTGAACATTATCAGCAATTCTATTTAATCGACCTGAATTTCCTCGCTGCCAGCCAGTGACCTTATCAAAAGTTGTGGCAGGAGGCCTGAGGTCAGGACAAGCAGTTGGACCAGGACAGGTCAGTGGCACGGAGTCATATGAAGCCCCCAAAGATGTCACGCTGAAAGAAGCATCAGAGGACGGTGGACGAAACACATCACCTCCCCTTTGTTCACCCACAGAGCCAGGAGTGGTGTGAATACCACCCATCAATGTTTGCACATGGTCTTGCACCACGTTCCTATTTTCAGCTGATTTTGTCTGTAAAATACCTCCTGTAACGAGAAGTAAGTCTGAGCTGGATCTAGTGTGTTCAGAACCAGATCCCAAATGAGAGCTCAGCCAGATTTATGGATAGCTCTGACAATGGCATTTGATTGTGTGGAGTTGGGCCCACAGGTGCATATGGGGGAGGACGAGGAGGAGGAGGGGGAGCGGGGCAAAGAGGATGCGGAGGGGGAGCACAAGGCCGTTCAGTTTCAAGGCATGTCTCTGTTCCTGTTACGAGGGCAGCACCGGCTTTAATAGGGAGTTCTGCAGTACCAGGCACCAAGGTCTTATCTGCAGACGGCCATAAATCTGATTGCAAGCCAACAACTTGTTTCTGTGAAACTGTTTTGTGAGCACTTCTCAGAGCAGGTTTCTGCCTACCTAGGATTTTGCACATTTCATCCAAAAACAACAAGCAGTCCCTATTAAAGGCGTCCGCCTTCTGCCAGTCCTTATTTTTCTTTCTACGCACTAGAACAGAACATTTTTCCTTCTCATCTAACGCTAACCTCAAAGCTCTCTCTGATTGCACAAGAAGCTTATTCAGTCCAGCAGCAGATGGAGACGGGTCATCCACACCAGGAAACATTCCTGACCGACACATGTTATTCACCCAAGAAACTAAACGTCTTTTCTCATCAAGAACATTCTTGACAGCTACCTTCCGACACCATGAAACCCACAACTCATGTAATACAGATCCTAATGTGCCAGGGGCACAATTTTTCCAAGTTTGTATAGGTATGTCAGACATTATAATGTTATACACGTGTTTTACAAGGG
This sequence comes from Garcialebias charrua, assembly GCA_038048925.1. Classification (NCBI taxonomy): domain Eukaryota; kingdom Metazoa; phylum Chordata; class Actinopteri; order Cyprinodontiformes; family Rivulidae; genus Garcialebias; species Garcialebias charrua. Next base: position 17,073 of record JBBPBX010073521.1, read on the forward strand.
TGAAGTGAGCAAACCTCCAGCCAGGACCATGGACAGCTGCAGTAGCCAACCAAGAAACTGCCTGTTTTAAATCACCCTCCTAAAACACCCAATAAAAATGCCACCCCAGAGCACAGCAGTGGTAGTCTCTATTAGACTTCACAGTTGACCTACTGCCTGCAAATACACCCACTGAAACAATATAAAATAAAACATCTTTCCCTGTTGCCTTAGTTTGCGTGCCCATAGCACTTTCCGGAGTACAGGTCGCAAGGGTCTAAGAAAAAAAAACAAATAAATAAACAAAAGAAAGTAAAAAAATAAAAAAATAAAAATAAATGAAAAAAAAAAAAATAACTTGCGACCTATACACTGGAAAATACGTTAATCAACATCAACTGGGAAGGGGAGGGAAAATGTGACTCTTAACAGCGATCACAGTCCCGGATGTGAACTTTAATCACATGCACAGCGACCTGTGAACCCGGAGTGGCAATCCACTCTGAATGGCAAAAACGTGTGCTGGATAAAAGCCGTTGTGAACTCTACGGCGAGCAAAGTCCCGGAGTTCACGACCGACCTCAGCCCCACGATTTCCCGGAGTCCAAATAAATAAATAAATAAAAAGAAAGTGTCTCCTAGCCAACAGGCCGGAGCTCATAGAGGGGAAAAAAAATCGCAAACTCGGCACTCATATGCTATCCCTGTGTGTGTGTTGGACTATGTGCTTTTTCACTTTACTTACATGTACG
>JBBPBX010073522.1:0-10882 GCA_038048925.1 Garcialebias charrua
AAAATAAAATTGCAACGCAGAGGATCTTGGAAAGAATGACAACTTTGGAGGAACAGATGGAGAACTTGGGGAGTGGAAAGAAGAAGAAGAAGTCAAAGAAAAGACCAAACTGTTTGATCTGTTAATGGAAACACATCCATCCATACAGCAGCATCTTCAGGTGACACTCTCACTCACACCTTGAGAATCTTAACAGGGTTTTGTCCAGGAATGCTGGTTTATCCCACAAAAAAAAAAAAAAAAAAGATTCTACATTGCCCTTAGTGTGTGTGAAGATTTTCTACAGACTCTTCAACATTAGGTCCTATAACTCCAAGCCTTCATCTCAGCTATCCACCCATCCATCCATCTTTCCATCCATCACTGTGCGAGAGGTGGGGGACACCTTGGACAGGTTGCAAGTCGTCAAATGTCCTTCACAGGGACACATAGAGACAAATGAGACAAACAACCAGATTGTCTGCTGTATCCAAGATCGATGACTCTTCAACATAGATCTTATGGCAGCAAGAATTAATATATTTAAAAAAAAAAAAAAAAAAAACTCCATGAGACGATTGTCTGTCCTGTCCAGTTTGTCTGCACCTCCCCATGTTAAGTAAGTAAGTAAGTACCGTAAACACCAGGATATAATACGCTCTGGTGTATAATACGCTTTGGCCGATATTTGGAAATAAATCAGAAAAATCGGTAGATAATACGCTTCGGTGTATAATACGCACTGCCGTGACAGTGTTTTTTATGGCCACTAGATGGCGCCAGGATACGCCTCCAGGTACAGTCTGCAGGTAAACAGACTACAGGGTGCATTAGCGCCCATAGCGGCCGAAACTGGTACTACACCATTTTTAGGCAAAAATGAAAAACAGCGAATCAGAGCCAAAAATGGGTCTAAAATATGGGAAAAAATCTGTAGATAATTCGCTTCGGTGTATAATACGCAGGGCATTCAAATGAGGAATAAAAGTGCGTATTATACACCGGTGTTTACGGTAAGTAAGTAAGTAAGTAAGTAAGTAAGTAAGTAAGTAAGTAAGTAAGTGAGTAAGTGAGTAAGTGAGTGAGTGAGTGAGTGAGTGAGTGAGTGAGTGAGTGAGTGAGTGAGTGAGCGAGCGAGCGAGGGAGGGAGGGAGGGAGGGAGGGAAGGAGGGAGGGAAGGAGGTGTGTGTGTGCTTGTGTGTTTGCATGTGTGTGTGTGTGCATGCGTGTGTGTTTGTGTGTAGGTGTGTATGCGTGTGTGTGCGCTTTTGTGTGTGTGTGTGTGTCTGTGTGTAGTAGGTAAGTAGGTGGGTGGGCACTCTGGATTCAGACATGGCAACCCAATTTTCAGTTGTGACCTTTCTTAGGCCTAGATGTAGCCACATACTAAACTAAATGTCGGTACCTCATATATTTTTCAAGTTATCAGCTCACGAGAAAGACAGACGGATGAATGGAGGGTATTTCCAATTTCCTAATTATTCGCTCTGTGATGGGGGACAACAAACCCTCACGTATAATCTGCTGAAATGAGCATCCTCCATAGGGTAGCTGGCAGTGACGTGCGGTCAGGGGAGTAGTATTATTATATAAATAAATAATAATACCTGGGATGGACTTGCACCTGTCCAGGGTGTACCACACCCCTTGCACAGTGATAGTTTGACATGGGCACTGGACATATTAGCACTTTGAGATTTTCATTAATGAAAAGTGCGTTATAAATTGAATTCATCATGGGCACCAGTGATCCCCATGACTGAAAAAGGAAGAAGCGGGTAAAAGATCATGGATGGAAAATAATAATAATTATTATTATTATTATTATTAATTGATTAATTTATAATACTAATAAGTATTATAATAACAATTATTATTATTATTATATTGTTATTATTATTATTAATGGTAGTAGTAGTAGTAGAATTAATATTATTTAATGATTTAAAAATAATTTTACTCTGTATCAATCAGTCAATCAATGTTGTCATATCTAAACTTTCAATTCAACTTTAAATTTTTAATTTGCTACTTCAGCTTGCTAAGACGTCAGAAAAATAAAATACTTCTGCTAACAAGCAATAAAATAGTTCTTAGATTTAAAAAAAGAAATCATTCAGCACTCTTTTTTTCTGTGACTTTTCTGTAGAAAAGGTTTATTTTTGAAATTTCCTTAGAACTTTGTTGCTAGGTAACATCAAAGAGGCCAAGTGTTCCATGACGGCCTTTGTAGTGTCCATCTGTGGGCGGAGCTTAAGTCATTCCTTTGATATCATCAATGATGAATGATGTAATCAAATATGATGTCACTGATGATGTCATAGAATAAAGGTATAAATATATGCTGGACTTTGATCCCTGGTTCATTTCTTTTGGAAAAGCAAAGTGAATGCATCTCGTCATTTTTGTTCTTGCGGCATAAACGATTCGTTTTATCTTATTTTAGAAAAGTGTTTCATCGTGAAAACAAAAAGAACGATGCCTTCCCGTTCCTGCAAGACAAGAGGAAACCGTTTATTACTCAACACCCTTTCTAATGTGAAAGTTAAAAATGATGGAACACAGTCTGATGATGATGATTCCATTGTTGAAGTGGGGGGGATGTTCTTTCCAGCTCTGCCAAGACGAGAGCCTGAAGTTCCGGCCTCTTCTTGTTCAGTTCAGCCGGAACCTCTACAGGTTCAGGTTGTGAAAGTTAAAAATGATGGCACGCAGTCTGCTGAATCAACTTTAAATGTTGATGAAGCAGAAAATTCCATGTGTGTAGTGGGTTTTTTAAAATTTCCAGCTCTGCCAAGACGAGAGCCTGAAGTTCAGGCCTCTTCTTGTTCAATTCAGCCGAAACCTCAACAGGTTCAGCCTGTAGCGGAAAGCAGCTCGGTCAAAGTTAGCCAAAGTCAGCCGACATTAACGAAAGAAAAGAAAGTCAAACCAAAAGTACGTTTCAGTAATGCACGGCTCATTTATACTGACGGCGAAGAGCTTATTCGACGCGCCAAGATGTTTGATGGTCCAAGGATTTCAAGAGGTTCGACCGAGCCTGCGAAGGACTATAGCGCAAGTAAAACTCTTTTCAGACCTAAAGATTCTAAGGTACCAAAGAAAAAGCCTCCCACCCAGTTTCCAGCTGACGCAAACAAAGTAGTTTCTGGATTTAGCTTTGCTGATGCTCTGGCTGCAAAACGCAAATCAGCTACGGCATGTGCAGCTTCAGTGCCAGTTCAGAATCCGTCTGCAGTAACGTCAGATTCTTTTCAGAATCCGTCTGCAGGAACGTCAGATTCTGTTCAGAGTCCGTCTGCAGGAACGTCAGATTCTTTTCAGAATCTGTCTGCAGAAACATCAGATTCCGTTAAGAGTCCGTCTGCAGTAACGTCAGATTCTGTTCAAAGTCCGTCTGCAGTAATGTCAGATTCTTTTCAGAATCCGTCTGCAGGAACGTCAGATTCTGTTCAGAGTCCGTCTGCAGGAACGTCAGATTCTTTTCAGAATCCGTCTGCAGAAACGTCAGATTCTGTTCAGAGTCCGTCTGCAGTAACGTCAGATTCTGTTCAAAGTCCGTCTGCAGTAACGTCAGATTCTTTTCAGAATCCGTCTGCAGGAACGTCAGATTCTTTTCAGAATCGTCTGCAGAAACATCAGATTCCGTTAAGAGTCCGTCTGCAGTAACGTCAGATTCTGTTCAAAGTCCGTCTGCAGTAACGTCAGATTCTTTTCAGAATCCGTCTGCAGGAACGTCAGATTCTTTTCAGAATCCGTCTGCAGGAACGTCAGATTCTTTTCAGAATCCGTCTGCAGGAACGTCAGATTCTGTTCAGAGTCCGTCTGCAGGAACGTCAGATTCTTTTCAGAATCCGTCTGCAGAAACGTCAGATTATTTTCAGAATCCGTCTGCAGAAACGTCAGATTATTTTCAGAATCCGTCTGCAGGAACGTCAGATTCTGTTCAGAGTCTGTCTGCAGGAATGTCAGATTCTGTTCAGAGTCCGTCTGCAGAAAGCAGCAGTGCTGCTGGCCCTTCTCCACGGCCACAGCCTCCGCAGAGTTCACACCCACAATCTTCCACTGAACAGAAACATTCAGTTGAGAAGGTTCTGAGAGCTGCTAAAGTTACAACGGGACATCAAGAAGAGCCTAGAGCTTTGCTCTTTGCATCTGACGTCTTTGAAATGATGATTAAAACGGACGACCAGTATTCTGCGTTGCAAACCCAGAACGACGATCTCCAGAAACAGTTGAAGTTTCTCCAAGAAAAGGTCGAAAGAATGGAGGCAATGCCTTCTGGAGACCAGGAGAAAATGTCACAGTTAGAGACCGAATTAACTGAGGAAAAGACAAAAAGGCAGGAAGCTGAAGATGCTATTAAAAAACAGTGGGAGGAGAAAGAGTCTCTCAAAGCTGAACTGTTTCAGAAAGATTTCCAACTGTATGAAAACAACCAGAAACACAGTGTGGAAACGGACAGGCTGAAAACAGAGGCAGCAACTCTGAAACAGCGTCTAGACTCTTACAAAGCCAACACTGAAAAAGACTTGGCTGATAAGACACAAGCACTGCTGACAAGGAATGAAGAATATTGCAATGTTGTGAAAAGAAGCTATGACCTAGAAGCAGCTCTTACTGCTGAGAAAAGTAAGACAGCAAAGGCCCAGGTTCTCTTGACACAGCAAACGGAAGAAGTTTCCAAGTTAAGACTAACTCTGAAGGAAACGGACAACGCATTTGAACAAGAACTTCAGCAGCAGAAGCAAGAGAGGTCCCGTCTTGTGTCTGAACATCAACAAGCAGAGGCAACTTTGAAAGCAGCTGAGACAAAGTTGCAGGAAACATTTCACCGTGAACGGCAGGTGTGGACGGAAGAAAGATCCCACCTGTTGGCAAAAGCTGCGTCACTTCAGGAGGCTTTAGACAAGAAGGAGGAAGAAAATAAAATTGCAACGCAGAGGATCTTGGAAAGAATGACAACTTTGGAGGAACAGATGGAGAACTTGGGGAGTGGAAAGAAGAAGAAGAAGTCAAAGAAAAGACCAAACTGTTTGATCTGTTAATGGAAACACATCCATCCATACAGCAGCATCTTCAGGTGACACTCTCACTCACACCTTGAGAATCTTAACAGGGTTTTGTCCAGGAATGCTGGTTTATCCCACAAAAAAAAAAAAAAAAAGATTCTACATTGCCCTTAGTGTGTGTGAAGATTTTCTACAGACTCTTCAACATTAGGTCCTATAACTCCAAGCCTTCATCTCAGCTATCCACCCATCCATCCATCTTTCCATCCATCACTGTGCGAGAGGTGGGGGACACCTTGGACAGGTTGCAAGTCGTCAAATGTCCTTCACAGGGACACATAGAGACAAATGAGACAAACAACCAGATTGTCTGCTGTATCCAAGATCGATGACTCTTCAACATAGATCTTATGGCAGCAAGAATTAATATATTTTAAAAAAAAAAATAAAAAAAAACTCCATGAGACGATTGTCTGTCCTGTCCAGTTTGTCTGCACCTCCCCATGTTAAGTAAGTAAGTAAGTACCGTAAACACCAGGATATAATACGCTCTGGTGTATAATACGCTTTGGCCGATATTTGGAAATAAATCAGAAAAATCGGTAGATAATACGCTTCGGTGTATAATACGCACTGCCGTGACAGTGTTTTTTATGGCCACTAGATGGCGCCAGGATACGCCTCCAGGTACAGTCTGCAGGTAAACAGACTACAGGGTGCATTAGCGCCCATAGCGGCCGAAACTGGTACTACACCATTTTTAGGCAAAAATGAAAAACAGCGAATCAGAGCCAAAAATGGGTCTAAAATATGGGAAAAAATCTGTAGATAATTCGCTTCGGTGTATAATACGCAGGGCATTCAAATGAGCAATAAAAGTGCGTATTATACACCGGTGTTTACGGTAAGTAAGTAAGTAAGTAAGTAAGTAAGTAAGTAAGTAAGTAAGTAAGTAAGTAAGTAAGTGAGTAAGTGAGTAGTGAGTGAGTGAGTGAGTGAGTGAGTGAGTGAGTGAGAGTGAGTGAGTGAGTGAGTGAGTGAGTGAGTGAGTGAGCGAGCGAGCGAGGGAGGGAGGGAGGGAGGGAGGGAAGGAGGGAGGGAAGGAGGTGTGTGTGTGCTTGTGTGTTTGCATGTGTGTGTGTGTGCATGCGTGTGTGTTTGTGTGTAGGTGTGTATGCGTGTGTGTGCGCTTTTGTGTGTGTGTGTGTGTCTGTGTGTAGTAGGTAAGTAGGTGGGTGGGCACTCTGGATTCAGACATGGCAACCCAATTTTCAGTTGTGACCTTTCTTAGGCCTAGATGTAGCCACATACTAAACTAAATGTCGGTACCTCATATATTTTTCAAGTTATCAGCTCACGAGAAAGACAGACGGATGAATGGAGGGTATTTCCAATTTCCTAATTATTCGCTCTGTGATGGGGGACAACAAACCCTCACGTATAATCTGCTGAAATGAGCATCCTCCATAGGGTAGCTGGCAGTGACGTGCGGTCAGGGGAGTAGTATTATTATATAAATAAATAATAATACCTGGGATGGACTTGCACCTGTCCAGGGTGTACCACACCCCTTGCACAGTGATAGTTTGACATGGGCACTGGACATATTAGCACTTTGAGATTTTCATTAATGAAAAGTGCGTTATAAATTGAATTCATCATGGGCACCAGTGATCCCCATGACTGAAAAAGGAAGAAGCGGGTAAAAGATCATGGATGGAAAATAATAATAATAATAATTATTATTATTATTATTAATTGATTAATTTATAATACTAATAAGTATTATAATAACAATTATTATTATTATTATATTGTTATTATTATTATTAATGGTAGTAGTAGTAGTAGAATTAATATTATTTAATGATTTAAAAATAATTTTACTCTGTATCAATCAGTCAATCAATGTTGTCATATCTAAACTTTCAATTCAACTTTAAATTTTTAATTTGCTACTTCAGCTTGCTAAGACGTCAGAAAAATAAAATACTTCTGCTAACAAGCAATAAAATAGTTCTTAGATTTAAAAAAAGAAATCATTCAGCACTCTTTTTTTCTGTGACTTTTCTGTAGAAAAGGTTTATTTTTGAAATTTCCTTAGAACTTTGTTGCTAGGTAACATCAAAGAGGCCAAGTGTTCCATGACGGCCTTTGTAGTGTCCATCTGTGGGCGGAGCTTAAGTCATTCCTTTGATATCATCAATGATGAATGATGTAATCAAATATGATGTCACTGATGATGTCATAGAATAAAGGTATAAATATATGCTGGACTTTGATCCCTGGTTCATTTCTTTTGGAAAAGCAAAGTGAATGCATCTCGTCATTTTTGTTCTTGCGGCATAAACGATTCGTTTTATCTTATTTTAGAAAAGTGTTTCATCGTGAAAACAAAAAGAACGATGCCTTCCCGTTCCTGCAAGACAAGAGGAAACCGTTTATTACTCAACACCCTTTCTAATGTGAAAGTTAAAAATGATGGAACACAGTCTGATGATGATGATTCCATTGTTGAAGTGGGGGGGATGTTCTTTCCAGCTCTGCCAAGACGAGAGCCTGAAGTTCAGGCCTCTTCTTGTTCAGTTCAGCCGGAACCTCTACAGGTTCAGGTTGTGAAAGTTAAAAATGATGGCACGCAGTCTGCTGAATCAACTTTAAATGTTGATGAAGCAGAAAATTCCATGTGTGTAGTGGGTTTTTTAAATTTTCCAGCTCTGCCAAGACGAGAGCCTGAAGTTCAGGCCTCTTCTTGTTCAATTCAGCCGAAACCTCAACAGGTTCAGCCTGTAGCGGAAAGCAGCTCGGTCAAAGTTAGCCAAAGTCAGCCGACATTAACGAAAGAAAAGAAAGTCAAACCAAAAGTACGTTTCAGTAATGTACGGCTCATTTATACTGACGGCGAAGAGCTTATTCGACGCGCCAAGATGTTTGATGGTCCAAGGATTTCAAGAGGTTCGACCGAGCCTGCGAAGGACTATAGCGCAAGTAAAACTCTTTTCAGACCTAAAGATTCTAAGGTACCAAAGAAAAAGCCTCCCACCCAGTTTCCAGCTGACGCAAACAAAGTAGTTTCTGGATTTAGCTTTGCTGATGCTCTGGCTGCAAAACGCAAATCAGCTACGGCATGTGCAGCTTCAGTGCCAGTTCAGAATCCGTCTGCAGTAACGTCAGATTCTTTTCAGAATCCGTCTGCAGGAACGTCAGATTCTTTTCAGAATCCGTCTGCAGGAACGTCAGATTCTGTTCAGAATCCGTCTGCAGAAACATCAGATTCTGTTCAGAATCCGTCTGCAGAAACATCAGATTCCGTTAAGAATCCGTCTGCAGGAACGTCAGATTCTGTTCAAAGTCCGTCTGCAGGAACGTCAGATTCTTTTCAGAATCCGTCTGCAGGAACGTCAGATTCTGTTCAGAGTCCGTCTGCAGGAACGTCAGATTCTTTTCAGAATCCGTCTGCAGGAACGTCAGATTCTGTTCAGAATCCGTCTGCAGGAACGTCAGATTCTTTTCAGAATCCGTCTGCAGAAACGTCAGATTATTTTCAGAATCCGTCTGCAGAAACGTCAGATTATTTTCAGAATCCGTCTGCAGAAACGTCAGATTATTTTCAGAATCCGTCTGCAGGAACGTCAGATTCTGTTCAGAGTCCGTCTGCAGGAACGTCAGATTCTGTTCAGAATCCGTCTGCAGAAACAGCAGTGCCGCTGGCCCGTCTCCAGCACAGCCTCCGCAGAGTTCACACCCACAATCTTCCACTGAACAGAAACATTCAGTTGAGAAGGTTCTGAGAGCTGCTAAAGTTACAACGGGACATCAAGAAGAGCCTAGAGCTTTGCTCTTTGCATCTGACGTCTTTGAAATGATGATTAAAACGGACGACCAGTATTCTGCGTTGCAAACCCAGAACGACGATCTCCAGAAACAGTTGAAGTTTCTCCAAGAAAAGGTCGAAAGAATGGAGGCAATGCCTTCTGGAGACCAGGAGAAAATGTCACAGTTAGAGACCGAATTAACTGAGGAAAAGACAAAAAGGCAGGAAGCTGAAGATGCTATTAAAAAACAGTGGGAGGAGAAAGAGTCTCTCAAAGCTGAACTGTTTCAGAAAGATTTCCAACTGTATGAAAACAACCAGAAACACAGTGTGGAAACGGACAGGCTGAAAACAGAGGCAGCAACTCTGAAACAGCGTCTAGACTCTTACAAAGCCAACACTGAAAAAGACTTGGCTGATAAGACACAAGCACTGCTGACAAGGAATGAAGAATATTGCAATGTTGTGAAAAGAAGCTATGACCTAGAAGCAGCTCTTACTGCTGAGAAAAGTAAGACAGCAAAGGCCCAGGTTCTCTTGACACAGCAAACGGAAGAAGTTTCCAAGTTAAGACTAACTCTGAAGGAAACGGACAACGCATTTGAACAAGAACTTCAGCAGCAGAAGCAAGAGAGGTCCCGTCTTGTGTCTGAACATCAACAAGCAGAGGCAACTTTGAAAGCAGCTGAGACAAAGTTGCAGGAAACATTTCACCGTGAACGGCAGGTGTGGACGGAAGAAAGATCCCACCTGTTGGCAAAAGCTGCGTCACTTCAGGAGGCTTTAGACAAGAAGGAGGAAGAAAATAAAATTGCAACGCAGAGGATCTTGGAAAGAATGACAACTTTGGAGGAACAGATGGAGAACTTGGGGAGTGGAAAGAAGAAGAAGAAGTCAAAGAAAAGACCAAACTGTTTGATCTGTTAATGGAAACACATCCATCCATACAGCAGCATCTTCAGGTGACACTCTCACTCACACCTTGAGAATCTTAACAGGGTTTTGTCCAGGAATGCTGGTTTATCCCACAAAAAAAAAAAAAAAGATTCTACATTGCCCTTAGTGTGTGTGAAGATTTTCTACAGACTCTTCAACATTAGGTCCTATAACTCCAAGCCTTCATCTCAGCTATCCACCCATCCATCCATCTTTCCATCCATCACTGTGCGAGAGGTGGGGGACACCTTGGACAGGTTGCAAGTCGTCAAATGTCCTTCACAGGGACACATAGAGACAAATGAGACAAACAACCAGATTGTCTGCTGTATCCAAGATCGATGACTCTTCAACATAGATCTTATGGCAGCAAGAATTAATATATTTAAAAAAAATAAAAAATAAAAAAAACTCCATGAGACGATTGTCTGTCCTGTCCAGTTTGTCTGCACCTCCCCATGTTAAGTAAGTAAGTAAGTACCGTAAACACCAGGATATAATACGCTCTGGTGTATAATACGCTTTGGCCGATATTTGGAAATAAATCAGAAAAATCGGTAGATAATACGCTTCGGTGTATAATACGCACTGCCGTGACAGTGTTTTTTATGGCCACTAGATGGCGCCAGGATACGCCTCCAGGTACAGTCTGCAGGTAAACAGACTACAGGGTGCATTAGCGCCCATAGCGGCCGAAACTGGTACTACACCATTTTTAGGCAAAAATGAAAAACAGCGAATCAGAGCCAAAAATGGGTCTAAAATATGGGAAAAAATCTGTAGATAATTCGCTTCGGTGTATAATACGCAGGGCATTCAAATGAGCAATAAAAGTGCGTATTATACACCGGTGTTTACGGTAAGTAAGTAAGTAAGTAAGTAAGTAAGTAAGTAAGTAAGTAAGTAAGTAAGTAAGTAAGTAAGTAAGTAAGTGAGTGAGTGAGTGAGTGAGTGAGTGAGTGAGTGAGTGAGTGAGTGAGTGAGTGAGTGAGTGAGTGAGTGAGTGAGCGAGCGAGGGAGGGAGGAGGGAGGGAGGGAGGGAGGGAAGGAGGGAGGGAAGGAGGTGTGTGTGTGCTTGTGTGTTTGCATGTGTGTGTGTGTGCATGCGTGTGTGTTTGTGTGTAGGTGTGTATGCGTGTGT
>JBBPBX010073523.1:5060-17803 GCA_038048925.1 Garcialebias charrua
TATATATATATATATATATATATATAGTTAGTTAGTTAGTTAGTTAGTTAGTTAGTTTTTTTGCGCACGCCCTAGCACCGGCTCACGGACCCTTGGAGGTCCGAGGATCCCAGATTGAGAACTTCTGGTTTACATCTAATAATAAGACAATGCAGTGAAATGCTAACATTTTCTGTTTCCCAAGCTTTTTCTTTAAAACATGCTTCTTCAAACTAAGGCACCAAACCAAAAATACACCCCATTTTTAAATTTTATTCATTTATTTATATTTTTGTGTGTGCCATATGAACTGACGTATAAATGGCAGCGCTCATTTAGAGGTCAGTGATGTGGAACGCAGCTTTTCCTTTTGATTAAAGGATTTTTTTTTCTTGCTGCTCATTTTGGGCTCATATTCATGTCAGGTACAACAAACTGACACTGATGCCATTCAGGCTGTATTTACCAACCTGCTCCGTCAGAAAGCTCAGAACTGATGGGATTAAATAAAAAATGCACAAATTCGAGATCAATTGTTTCATGAAGAAAAATCATTTCCTGCAGTTTAAACTCTGAACTGAAACACAGACCGCTGATGGGTTTTTGAAAGACTGCTTTATCAAGGGGATAAAATGATTGCACTTTAAATCTTTTTAATTCTTTGTTCGGTCTCTGATGATTGTGGAGAAAGGTCAGCTTGTATTTACTTTGCTAATGGAAGACGTTGAGTTTGTTTGCTGCGAGACACAAATGTAATAAAAGTATAAAATCATCTTGTTTCAACAGATCAATATTTGTCAAACCTTGGATCTTCTGGAGCTCCATGTTTGATCGTCTGCGTTTTACCTGATTACAGGAATGGTTTTGATGTTATCCATTAAAAGTCCAATATTCATTTTGAACAAATCATTCGGAAATACCATTAAAACATGTATTTAAAACTTGTACTCATTGTTTAAAAATAACTTTTTAAACAATAAATTACAATTGATTCTTCAAATAGTTTTAAAATCAATAGTCATCAGTTTTTTACTCATTTGTTTGTCTTTGACATTATAGGTTAATCTCATGCTGAATTATGACCCCTCTTCATGATCTACACAACCTTTTAGAATGAGACTGGTAAATGAATGAATGAATTAATAAATGTGGTAAATTTGGAGAGAACTGTCAATGCAATCAGTATGTTCTAAGTCCCTGTCATGCTCTTCTGTGCTCTCAGCACACTCTGTGCACCTCCATCCATCCATCCATCCATCCATTTTCGTCCGCTTATCCGGGGTCGGGTCGCGGGGGTAGCAGCCTAAGTAGGGAGGCCCAGACTTCCCTCTCCCCAGCCACGTGGAGCAGCTCCTCTGGGGGAATCCCAAGGCGTTCCCAGGCCAGCCGAGAAACATAGTCCCTCCAGCGTGTCCTGGGTCTTCCTCTGGGCCTCCTCCCTGTGCACCTGTCCTGGAAAAATTCTTTAAAACTGTGCCAGAGTGTTTGATGGGCCATGCTAAACACAAAACCGCCACAAAGTATCTGTACTAGGTTGTTTGCATGGCTTTGTCAATATGATGGTTATATAGCTTAGACAGGTATGAGGCCAGCATAGACAGTCCTGTTTCCAAATCTTGATGACCAAGTAGAGCTGGTGTGCATCACCCATGCCATGAATATACTGCCACCATGCTCACCCATCTCCCACCAGTGACATCAACATGCTGCCACCACAAAATTGTACAGTTTCGTTACAGACGTTTTATGATGAATGCTCAAATCGCACATTATGGGGCCCACTGTGTTCTTAAAGAGCAACTCCACACCCTGTGGATCGGTAACTCCTCCTTCCAAAATCTCCCTGAAAATGGGCGTGTCGAGAGACAAGGAGGGGTTGAGGTAGAATTGTGCTTTTGTTCACGCCTCCACCTGCAACAACCTAAAACAAATTAAACCTCTAGCCAACAACATACACCAAGCAACAACAAAGAATAAACATGTAGATGTATTTATCTATTCCACCCATTCCATCCAAAACCAAAGGCCTAAAGAAATGAAAATGAAAGAAAAAAAAAACCGCTTGTCAGGAGTGAAATGTATCACTTCCATATAAGGTATGAACTGCAGTGAGGACCTTCTCATCTCTGCAGGGGATTGGCTCTGCTTGAACCACCTTTGTGACATCAGAGTGTACAAGACACATCAGAGTGAACAGTCCTGACCAATATGAAAATTAAGGTGCAATAACCTCTGTTCAACCCAAAGGACTACCGTAAACACGTTTTTAGGCCAAAATATTGCCAATTAGCCGATTTACACAGATACGCACAATTATATGAAACTAAACACAGCCATAGTGCTAGATAACATTTTGAACACATTCTAGGGAGTTTAACAGCTAAAAAAAGTTAATTTTGGGTTTAGTTCCTCTTTAATATGCACCTGAAGGTTTACAAAGACCCTGCAAAGACTGTCCTCGATCTAGCTGAGGTATGAAAAGAGTTTCACCTTTATTTAAAACATGAAACTGATCCCCCAAATTGTGGATTTTCCACTTTGATTACTTCAGTAGTGTTTTGATACCAATGTTAATGTTGTTGTGTCTGTGCTCCCTTCTGCAGGGGTCGCCACAGTGAGTGAACTCACATGAACGATTTGGAAATGGTTTTAAGGCGGACGCCCTTCCTGACGTAATCAAGGCTCGAACTCACAGTCTCAGGATTACAAGACTGTGGCATAACACACCTAACCACCAAAGCCAAGTGCTTTGATGAAAAGATTTGAAAAAATATATATATAAAAAATAAACCTGAAACAAAATGATAAAGCAATAGTTTTTTATGGATATTCTCAGGGCTTAATCTGAGCCAGATCCTACCGGAACAGGATCCGGGAACTCTCTTATTTTGACAGGCTGCATTACAGCAACTACGCTTGGATCCGGCAACTCTCAGACTTACTAATAATAAAGTTAGGAACAAATATGACTGCCTTGAATGAATAAAACTTACACTGGATATGTAAACTGAAAATAATAACATAAACACTCATTTTAAACATAACAGCCACTTATGACTTCTTAATACAGTATACAATCATCTGCCCCTTCAAGTGAATCATTTCTGCCTTTACCCTTAAAAAATATATCCGCCCCTAAAACAGTGGTGGGGGTGAGCACCTGGAGGGTTTCCCATGTGGAGTCAGATAGTCGCTAAATGTTTTGAGAAACTGGTCATGTCCCACATCAAGGCAACCGTCAACATCAACGAGGACCCTCATCAATATGCATACCGCGAGAACCGATCAACAGAGGACGCCATCTCTTCTGTGGTCCACACTGCTCTCACCCACCTGGATCAGAAGGACTCATACGTGCGTCTGCTCTTTGTGGACTTCACATCTGCCTTCAACACCATGATCCCCCAAACTCTGATAGACAAACTATCTACACTTGGACTAAGCCCCTCCATTTGTAACTGGGTACTAGACTTCTTAACAGACAGACCACAGTCCGTGAAGATCCACAACTTCTCCTCCTCCACCATAACCCTCAGCACTGGCTCTCCTCAAGGATGTGTGCTGAGCCCCCTTCTGTTCACTCTGCTCACATATGATTGTACAGCCACACATCCAGGCTGTCATATTGTTAAGTTTGCAGATGATACAGCGGTGGTGGGATGCATCACAAACAATGATGAGTCCAGCTACAGACAGGAGGTGGAACACCTGGAGAGCTGGTGCAAAGAGAATAACCTTCACATGAATGTGAAGAAGACAAAGGAGATGATTGTGGACTTCAGAAGGAACAAACACACCCACGCCCCACTGAAAATAGGTGGATCTGCAGTGGAAGTGGTCTCCAGCTACAAATACTTGGGTGTACACTTGAATGATAACCTCAGCTGGAGCAACAACACCACCAGCCTGATCAAGAAAGGTCATCAGAGACTCTACTTCCTCAGACGGCTGAGACGAGCTGGTCTGAGCAGCCCAGTCCTCACCTCCTTCTACAGGTGTGCAGTGGAGAGCATCCTGTGCTCCAGCATCAACGTGTGGCATGGAGGCTGCACAGTTGCAGAGAGGAAAGCTCTACAGAGAGTGGTGAAGGCTGCACAGAAGTCTGTTGGAGTCAGTCTCCCCACCATCACAGACATTTACACCTCCAGATGCAGAAAAAGAGCCACCTGCATCATGAAAGATAGTGGATTCAGCGGAGAAGTGTCAGAACCGTCAAGTAAGGGGGAGGGGGGTAGGATATGAGTGTTTACAAATATAGGTAAACGTAGATGTTTATCTACCTGTTAAAATACACCAAAATGCAGAAAATTGCATCTAATTTATTAATTTTTTTTCTGGGGGGAGGACCCCCAGACACCCCCACCCTCCCCAGTTGGCCTGCCCGCTATTTGCATTCCGACATCAATGGGTTTATATATTAGCCTCGGGAAATTCTCATAGTTATAGAAAACCAATAAAGTTCACTGTGGAAACTGGTAAACTAGTTCAGATGACACAATTTCACCTTTTGTGTTGTTCACTGAACAGTTTTCACAGACATTAGTGTTTCACAAATTTAGGCTATAATTTCAGTCTCACTTGAACTTTTTGCCACTGAACACACCATCACATTTAAAACAGAGATTTGGATTGTGTGTGGTTCATTGAGGATTAAAGAAAACCTGCAGCTTTCATTCTTACATGAAGTTTTGATTGTGCTGATGCTGCACAAAAATGTCAGTTCACCTTCTTTGAATACTGAAATGTTGAAGTGGAAACACATGAAAAGTTTAACATCAAACCTTTCTTTTAGTTTGTTTATTCCAGTAGAGCTAAACAAAAATGTGTCTAATATTAACTTCCAACCATTTACATGCCAAATGCAGTTATCATTATTTATACATCATAAATTAAATAAAGTTAGAGTATGGTTCTACGTCTGTCAGTTAAAGGACTGGATCGAAGAAAGAATCTATAAATACTGTACACAGATAAATGTCAGAGAGCTAAAATGTCAGCGCAAGTCAAAATGAAAAAAAAAAAAGTTCTAAAACACCAAACATGAATTTTGAATCAAAAGCAGTTTTGGAAATTTTAAAACACTGCGAGCACAAATACTAATTATCCATCACTTCATCTAATGGGCAAATGTTAAAACAGTGATTAGCTCGCGTCTTTTGTTGTCTTGATTAATTCATTTGCCAGTATGAAAGCAAACAGCTGCATAATCTGTAATCAGTCGCAGCAATCAGGGAAAACACTGCGATCTTCACCGCCGTCTGGGTTATGAGTCTGATATTATGGAGCAGAAAATAATCAATTGTGATTTAAGGGCTTGAATGAATCAAAAATCCCGAGTGAATTTTTTAAGAGTAACTTTACAAACCTGTGACTATAGCTTTGTATGACACATTAAAGACTTTGCTGATTTTACTTTTTAATTTGCAAAAGCTGACGCTAAAATTTAATAATCTTTGCTTCTTGTACACTTTATTTTCCTCATAAGTTCACTTTAAAGCTCTAGCGTTTAACATGCATACCTTAATTTATTCTAAGGCACATAATATGTTAATTAACAAAGATGCATCGATTCACAATCAAATTCTTTTTCTAAACCTAACAAATAAACAAATAAAATTAGAAATATCTTTGGATATCTCTAAAGCTATTTCATATTTTACATTTTAGTGAATCCTATTTAAATTCTGTGAGTTTTAGATGTGATTTAATTAGCAGTTCAGTTTCTGTGATTTCCAGCTTCTTTACGTCACACATTAACGATGATGGTTAATTTTCTTATAAATCATATTGAGTTGTTCACAATCATTAATCATTTTGTTCCTTCTGATAAAATAGCATTTTTGTCCCTCAATCTTTCCCGTCTTTATTAACTACTGAATTTCAGACAACAAACATTTATGTCCTCATTCGCCTTCAACAATAAATGAGTAAAATAAATCTGCAAATCCTGCAAGACTCAAAACATTCAGTAATCCTAATATTTGCATTTTGTTTTTGTAAATCACATTTTAAAGCACTGAAAATTTATTTAAGTCTTTAAAAAAGCTGTCATATCTAAGGACAATGATCAATCACCTCTTTAGGCACAGCGGGTACAAGCGGGTGTTAGGCATTGAAATAAGACTTTTTAACAGCAGATGTTTTACACGTTTTGGAAACGTTAATCTTTAAAAGTAGATGTTTTATTCAGGTGAGTCAGGTCACACTCATGGAGGCTGAGTCATAGTTCATCTGTTTGTCCATAACAACTGTATGAACACTGATTGAGAAGTGTTTATGACAGTTCTGAATCATACAAATATGATATAATATCTGAAGTGTGAAATGCTGTCAGTCTCGTGCTCTTGTATTTTTGGTGTTACACTGTTACTGTAGGCTGAAATTTAAACAACCAGCAATGTTGCCCACAAATCTGAAAGTTATGCACCATAACTCATGTTCCCTGAAGGAAGGGAACAAGGTGCAACATACTTGCTATGGGAATTGCGCCCCCGCGCGATTACCTGAAGGAATATACTCACGCCTTTACGGCTAGGGGCGTCACCGCCGCGCCAGAGGCCCCGCCCTCTGGTTACTTAAGCGGCGTGCGCCCCTCCATCTTCCTCTTGAAAAGTGCACTTCACCGAGCTTTCAGCATTGAAAAGGGCCAGTTATGTTGCACCTCGTTCCCTTCCTTCAGGGAACATGAGTTATGGTGCATAACTTTCAGTTCCCTTTCAGTCATGTTCTCTCGGTGCAACATACTTGCTATGGGAACGTAATCCATTCACGCCCTTGAAATGCTCAGTAAAATGCATGCTAGAGTGAACGTCTGCCTCTGATCAGTAGGCATCCCAAGGCTACTTTCTACTGAATGTTAGAAAGAACAGCCTGAGTGACGTCACCTGCAGTAACATCCAAACTGTAATGCCTTGCAAAAGTATTCAAGGAGCTCCAATTCGCAGCAGCGCAGATGTCTGCAACTGGTACACCCTTGAACAATGACCAGGAAGTGGCAAGGCCCCTAGTGGAGTGGGCGTGCACTCCAGAGGGTGCCTGCTGACCTTTACTACTGTAGGCCCTCTTAATGGCCTCAGTCACCCAGTGTGAGAGGCGTTGTTTTGATAGGGCTCTCCCGGTAGCAGGTGCTGCAAAGCAGACAAACAGTTGGTTTGTTCTTCTCCATTCGGCTGTTCTCTGCATGTAGGTGCGTAAAGCCCTCACTGGGCAGAGAGCCTGTAGCCTTTCCTGATCCTGGTTCAGGACAGAGGCAGGTGGAAAAGAGGAGAGATCAAAGTCTAGACTCCTATAGTTCAGGGTCCAGACCTTGGGGGTGTATGCGGGATTAGGCCTCAGTGTGACCTTTGACCCGTCTGGGGCGAATCTGGTACACATTGGATGTACAGATAATGCGTGGAGGTCACCCACGCGCTTCGCCGAGCAAAGTGCCAGGAGTAAGGCCGTTTTATAAGATAGTAGATCTATCGTAGTCTCACTCAATGGCTCGAATGGGGGGTCGCATAGAGCCCCCAAGACCAAACCGAGGTCCCAACCAGGAGTCAGGATCCTGCTGGGTGGTTTAGATCGAAGAACACCCTTCATAAATCTTATTATGATTGGGTGTGCTCCAGGTGTCCTGTTTCCCCAGCCTTCATGACAAGCAGAAATAGCTGAAAGGAAGACTTTAATCGTTGAATGAGAACAACCCTTCTCCAAGAGATCCTGAAGGAAGGTCAGGATTTGGACCAGGTTGCATGCATAAGAAATAATATTTCTTTCTGAGCACCAGGCCTCGAAGATACGCCATTTTTGAGCGTATAAAGATTGTGTTGACCCTGCACGAGCATTCTGTATGGTTAATACCACGTTTTTCGGCAGGCCTGCCGCCATCAGCCTGTTTCTTTCAGCCGACAAACTGAGACTTTTGGCAGTTTTTGGCCTGGGTAGCCGTAGCGCCTCCTCTGGTGAACCAGAGGCCAACAGCCCCTGGTTGTCCACCAGGTTTGGAAGGAGGCAACTTGTCCCTGAGTTGTCCTGCTCAGGGATAATTGAGGATGGGTACAACCTGTCATCTCCATTAGACAGTTTTGGAGGAGAATTATTCTTATCCTCCTCCAAATTATGGGGCTGCAGGCCACATAGGCGAGCAGACCTCCTTACTCCAGTCCTTTTAGTGGAGTGGCCTAGACCATTGGCCCTTGGCTTCAATGAAGCTCTGGTGCCAGGCAAACTGACCGGATCCCGAATTAATTTTAAAGACAGCTTTGGATCAGCACGTAGAGGTAGGTCATGTGTTACCTGACTGCTGCATGGATTTTGCGTGTCTCTCGTTAATAACAAAGGAACATCTGCCACACAAAAGCGTGGGGGGGTTCCTTTCAGTCTTGGTGATAAAGAGTGCAGTTCCCTTCGAGCAACAGGAAGAGGAATCTGATTACGCTCAGACTTGTTTTTGTCTACAGCCAGCTGAACACAGCTTCCGTGAAGGTGTGATGCTTTAAGCTGTGTGAGGGCACCTGAAGCAGCTCCCCCGTCGAGAGACGTTGTCGACTCGGCTCCTTGAGCTGCGGCCATGTCAAGTGGCCATCTGTTTGGTGTATTGGCTGTCTCGCCTTTGTGACGAGAGCCTAAACACGTGACCCTCCTCACCTGCCTCTGTAAGGGGCAAGGAGGGTGTTTACAGACACCAATGTGTCTGCTCACCACAGATGAAACAGAAGCAGTCTGCCGAGGCTTATTAAATATTCTAACACCCCGTGGGCCGTGAGGGAGGGGGGGAGAAAACCCCACTCCCTTTATGACGGCATGCAGGTGAGAGGGACCTGCTTTGCTGGGAGAAGTTGTGTTGATTGTTGTTGTTTTTTTTTTGTTTTTTTTTGAGTCAGTAAAACAGAGAATTGCTGTTTCATGATTTTATTTGTGCTTACGTGACATGACGTATATGATTTTAAGTCACTCACAGCAGAGAGGGCATGATTGGTGCATGCTGAAAATAAACCAGCTTTTTGTACTGTGTTACAAATAAAGTCTGGGTTTAGGCGGATCATTCCCGTTACCGCGTGGGCGGGTGACCGTGTAACATGGAAACGTGAGCTTGGTTCATCAGGCCCGTTTCTGTCTGTCGTCGCGATTCGCCGAAGAGGCCCTGTGTTTGGACATTTGGCGAGGGACAAACCTGTTCTTGCTCCAGGCGTGCTCGGTACGAGGAGGGCCCGACGGGGGTCTCTGCCTGGGCTCCTCCTCGTACGCTGGCCGCTTTTGCGGCGGGGCACGCGTCGTTGAGTGGTGCTTGGACTGGGCAGGTCTTCCCCTCACATTTTCTCTTGGGGGGGCGAAGCTTCTACGGGAGATGCCCACCCGGAGAGCCTCTGCCTGTTTGCGTCTTTGGTCCAGTTTTGTTTGAATCCGTTCCAAAGCCTTTCCAAACAGCCCTCCCGACTGTATTGAGTGATGGAGAAAAGGCACCTTTTGTCCTTCGGGTAAGTCTGTCAGTGTCATCCAGAGATGGTGGTTCACAATGACCACTTCCGTCATCCCTCTGCCCTGAGCAACCGCAGCAGTCCCCATCATTCGGAGCACGAAGTCAGTTGTTCTGCGGGCTTCCTCCAGCAATTCGGCAGCTGCCTGCTTGTCTGTTGCCACTTGAAGCTGCTGCAGCTTTTCTGCCAGGTAGGCTTGCATCAGCACGGACGCGTTCATGGCGCGTGCCGCGAGCCCCTGAGCCCTGTAGCATTTCTCGAGGAGAGACGCCGAGGCCCGGCAGGCCCTGCTGGGGAGAGTTGGTTTTGTTCCAAACTGTGCTATTATAAAAAGCACTGGGCTATTATAAAAAGCCTTTGCACAGCTGCTGTGGAGCTGATCACAGTGCGGTGTCGCCCTCATTATCTACCCTGCGACTATTCAGTGATCCTTATCACAGTTATCTACATCGTCCCAGATGCTAATGCTAAAGTCGCCCTTGAAGAAATTCATGACTTACTCAGCTCGCTGCAGTGTAAATATCCAGAGGGGCTTTGCATTGTTTTAGGTGACTTCAACCACGTGAATTTAAAGGACTCTCTCCCAACCTTCAAACAACACGTATCCATAGCAACACGAGGGAGTAACACCCTCGATCACGTCTACACAAATGTAGGCGCGTACACAGCGAAGCCACGCCCACCGCTCGGGGGTTCTGATCATTTATCACTCCTCATGGTCCCAGCACAACTCCCTCCACTAAGACGTTGTAAACCAGAACAAAAGGAAGTAAAAATTTGGCTCCAGGACAGCACCCCCATGCTGAGAGACTGCTTTGAAAAAACTGATTGGTCTGTCTTCAGGGAGGCAGCTACTGATGGGAGCTCTGTGGATCTGGAACTTTATGCATCCTCAGTTCTGGGTTATATTAGCACATGCTCTGAAAATGTATCCATAAAAAATATGTTAAATCTTACCCCAACACAAAACCCTGGTTAAACAAAGAGGTTCGCACCCTGCTGGCAGCCAGGAACACTGCCTTCAAGTCTGGAGACTCAGAGGAGCTGAGAAAGACCAGGAAAGAGCTGGTTGCTGGCATTAAGAGAGAGAGAGAGAGAGAGAGAGAGAGAGAGTCTTTATTGTCATTTGCACCGTATGTGGTACATGTGATGAAAACGAGATTATGTACACGGGGTCCCAGTTACATCCAACAACAAATGCAAGAGAAAAACAGTAATAACATCTAGAATTAACTAAGAAAAACATCAACTAGTAATACACTAAGCCTAATATAGTGGGAATAAACAGCAGCACGAACATGAGTTTGTATGAGCAGATGGTCACAGATGAACACAGCAACAAGAAAACAGATCAGCATCAGCATGATGTGATATTTTGCAGTGTTATTTTTTATTTTATTTTTATTTATTATTCATGAGTCTAACAGCCTCAGGGTAGAAGCTGTTCCTCAGTCTAGTGGTTCTACATTTGATGCTCCTCAACCTCCGTCCTGAGGGGAGTGGGGCAAAGAGTGAGTGTGCTGGGTGAGTGAGGTCTTTCATGATGCAGGTGGCTCTTTTCCTGCATCTGGAGGTGTAAATGTCTGTGATGGTGGGGAGACTGACTCCAACAGACTTCTGTGCAGCCTTCACCACTCTCTGTAGAGCTTTCCTCTCTTCAACTGTGCAGCCTCCATGCCACACGTTGATGCTGGAGCACAGGACGCTCTCCACTGCACACCTGTAGAACGAGGTGAGAACTGGGCTGCTCAGACCAGCACGTCTCAGCCGTCTGAGGAAGTAGAGTCTCTGATGACCTTTCTTGATCAGGCTGGTGGTGTTGTTGCTCCAGCTGAGGTTATCATTCATGTGTACACCCAAGTATTTGTAGCTGGAGACCACTTCCACTGCAGACCCACCTATTTTCAGTGGGGCATGGGTGTGTTTGTTCCTTCTGAAGTCCACAATCATCTCCTTTGTCTTCTTCACATTCATGTGAAGATTATTCTCTTTGCACTCTCTTTAAGAGGGCAAAGGCCACATATGCACAGAAGATCGAGGGACAGTTCACCTCACAAGACCCACGGAGCATGTGGAAGGGCATCAAATGCATAACTGATTATAAAAGCAGGAGCAAACAGTGCCCCAAAGACCCATCTCTGCCTGATGCCCTCAACAAGTTTTATGCACGGTTTGAAGACCCAAATAGACCACCCAGCACCAGACTCACCTCATCATCAGAGGAAGAGCATCTCAGCGTGACCACAACAGAAGTGAGGAGTAGTCTCAGAAGGATCAACCCTCATAAAGCAACTGGACCGGACAACATCCCCGGGAAAGTTCTGAAGGAATGTGCGGACCAGCTCTGTGAGGTGCTGGCTGACATCTTCAACACCTCACTTGCTCTGGAGACAGTCCCCACCTGCCTGAAGACCGCCACCATCATCCCAGTCCCAAAAAGCTCCACAGTGACTGGTCTGAACGACTATCGGCCGGTGGCCCTCACCCCGATAGTTGCAAAATGCTTCGAAAAACTGGTCATGACCCACATCAAAACAACCGTCAACATCAACGAGGACCCTCATCAGTATGCTTACCGTGAGAACCGATCAACAGAGGACGCCATCTCGTCCGTGGTCCACACTGCTCTCACCCACCTGGATCAGAAAGACTCCTACGTCCGTATGCTCTTTGTGGACTTCACATCTGCCTTCAACACCATGATCCCCCAAACTCTGATGGACAAACTATCCACACTTGGACTAAGCCCCTCCGTTTGTAACTGGGTACTAGACTTTTTAACAAACAGACCACAGTCAGTGAGGATCCACAACTTCTCCTCCTCCACCATTGCCCTCAGCACTGGCTCTCCTCAAGGATGTGTGTTGAGCCCCCTTCTGTTCACTCTGCTCACATATGATTGTGCAGCTACCCATCCAGGTTGTCATATTGTAAAGTTTGCAGATGATACAGCGGTGGTGGGATGCATCACAAACAATGATGAGTCCAGCTACAGGCAGGAGGTGGAACACCTGGAGAGCTGGTGCAAAGAGAATAACCTTCACATGAATGTGAAGAAGACAAAGGAGATGATTGTGGACTTCAGAAGGAACAAACAAACACACACCCCACTGAACATAGGTGGATCAGTGGTGGAAGTGGTCTCCAGCTACAAGTACTTGGGGGTACACTTGAATGATAATCTCAGCTGGACCAACAACACCACCAGCCTGATCAAGAAAGGTCATCAGAGACTCTACTTCCTCAGACGGCTGAGACGAGCTGGTCTGAGTAGCCCAGTCCTCACTTCCTTCTACAGGTGTGCAG
>JBBPBX010073524.1:0-17803 GCA_038048925.1 Garcialebias charrua
AATTTTACTACCTCACAATTTCACTTTGTTGTGTAGAAGACTTTGACTAGTTGAATACAACAATTGAGACAGATTTGACAGAGATAAGGTTGTCCAACTTGCCTGACAATATGGCCAGAGGACAAGGAAAAGGAATTGCTCATCAACACTGCTTTCTGGAACAAACAATAGTTCTTGACTGACCTCTGGAAAATATTGGTCCTGGTTGGTTGCACTTGGGGTTGTACCCAGGACCTACATGTGAATTAGACCTGGTGACTGCTACACTTTGGAATCAACGAAGCTCAATCAGAGGTAACTTATCAAACACACCATGTTCCTGTCTTCTTTATGACTTCCTACATTTCGACTGTGGTAAAGTACCCATATTTGGAAGTCCACAGATACTTCCTTGGTTATCTTCTTTTTTTTTTTTTCTTACAATGAAGCTTTCTAAGCAAGGTAGTTTGGAATTCCTTTCGACATACTGAAGCTCCTACAGTCAATACAAGTCAAAATCAGGGTCTGAAAATTACTGTAGACATCTTTTAAGTCAACCTATGTTAAAGACCGTGTAAAGTAAATTTCAATGTGTGGTTTTAGTTTGTCACACGGCATAAATATGTGTTATTAATCACCCATATAAATCTGACTGATTAAAAACATTGTTTACCTTATAAAATTAAGTCTCAAAAATAATGAAAAAACATAATTTTCCCTTGGTCTGGAACGCTGGGGGCGTGTCAGCGCGTGGTTTCAGCGCAGTACTGCGGCCTGCAGCTGAGCTGTGTGTGGAGAGGCAGATAGGAGCAGAGCCAGTAAACCTGCTCTGTTTTTATCTGAGTTCTGGCTGTAACAGCAGCTACTTTTTCCAAGAGTTACGCTGTTTTTGTAAATAGTTTTCTTGTGTGTTTTTAATCTGGAATGAATTAAAAAAAAAAAAAAAGTTGTACCATGCAGGAATTGAACCAATAAGGTTTGGGATAGAAGGTAAGTGCTTTTTCCATTGACCTATCCTGGCATTACAGATACTTGAAATAAAACCACGCGGTATAAAAACACGTTATGATTTGTGCGGGTGCCCTGACCATTGCGACATCCAGGGAAGATGCACGAACGAGGCATAATTGATTAGCTAGCTAACAATGAACAAAATATCTATGCTATTGCTATCTGATGCTATCTGCGATTTGCGAGTGAACGGCTCCACCGAGGCGAATTTATACGGCTGGAGCTGCAGGGGATGCGGCTATACTTAAGAAGACCGCGTGACGAAACTCGGTCACATTTAAAACACGCCTAAAAAATCCTGAAACAGAAATATCTTTATACACAGTTTGCTCTATAACTCCAAAATTAATTGAGCTACAATTTTGAGACTTTTTACTCATTTACAAGATTACAATTATGACATTTCATCCATCCATCCATCCATTTTCTTCCGCTTATCCGGGGTCGGGTCGCGGGGGTAGCAGCCTAAGTAGGGAGGCCCAGACTTCCCTCTCCCCAGCCACTTGGAGCAGCTCCTCTGGGGGAATCCCAAGGCGTTCCCAGGCCAGCCGAGAAACATAGTCCCTCCAGCGTATCCTGGGTCTTCCTCTGGGTCTCCTCCCGGTGGGACATGCCCGGAACACCTCACCAGGGAGGCGTCCAGGAGGCATCCTAACCAGATGCCCGAGCCACCTCAACTGGCTCCTCTCGATGTGGAGAAGCAGCGGCTCTACTCCGAGTCCCTCCCGGATGACTGAGCTTCTCACCCTATCTCTAAGGGAGAGTCCAGCCACCCTGCGGAGAAAACTCATTTCAGCCGCTTGTATCCGAGATCTTGTTCTTTCGGTCATAACCCAAAGCTCATGACCATAGATGAGGGTGGGAACGTAGATCGATCGGTAAATTGAGAGCTTTGCCTTTTGACTCAGCTCTCTCTTCACCACGACAGACCGGTACAGCGCCCGCTTCACTGCGGACGCTGCACCTATCCGCCTATCGATCTCACGCTCCAGTTTTCCCTCATTCGTGAACAAGATCCCGAGATACTTAAACTCCTCCACTTGGGTAAGGACCTCCTCCCCGACCCGGAGAGGGCACGCTACCCTTTTCCGGCTCAAGACCATGGCCTCGGATTTGGAGGAACTGATCCTCATCCCGGCCGCATCACATTCAGCTGCAAACCGCTCCAGCGAAAGCTGTAGATCACGAGCTGATGAAGCCAATAGGACCACATCATCTGCAAAAAACAGAGAAGCGATTCTAAGGCCACCAAAACGGATCCTCTCAACACCTTGGCTACGCCTAGAAATTCTGTCCATAAAAGTTATAAACAGAATCGGTGACAAAGGGCAACCTTGGCGGAGTCCAACTCTCACCGGAAACGAGCCTGACTTACTGCCGGCAATGCGGCATTTATAATGTTTATTGAAGAAAATATTGAAATTCACTTTACACGGTCTTTAAATCATTTTTCTTAAAGTAAACCTTGAATACAATCTTTGAAATGGTCATGTAACTTCATAGTGTTTTGCAAAGATACACAACTTAGTAACTTCCACAACAAACAACAGATTACCGCTGTAAAATATTGTCACTTCTACAATGTAAGATGAAGCAACTCGAATGATTGTTACAGGTTTTTGTTAGTGAGGAACGTACAACCATTACTGAATGATGGTTCCACTGGGGTTTGAACCCAGGACCTTCTGCGTGTTAAGCAGACGTGATGCCCGCTACACCATGGAACCATGCAATGACAGACACCTGTGTACGTCAATGTGGCTTTTAATGTGCAAAAAAGTTTTGCAGATTCCATTATTTCCTTATTTACACTCATCCAGTTATGCATCGAAAGGAAGCTGTTTGCTTGCTGTGGACTGATACTTTTTATTTTGTGTATAGTAGCACTCGTACAGTTTCAAAGATTTTTCAAAAACCAAAATCCGCAGCATCAACAAATTAATAACTCACAATTTTATTAGTTTTTTTTGGAAAGGTTTAAGTAATGTTTCTTTTTTTAAACAAGACAAATTTAAGCAGGAA
The DNA here is from genome assembly GCA_038048925.1 of Garcialebias charrua. Classification (NCBI taxonomy): domain Eukaryota; kingdom Metazoa; phylum Chordata; class Actinopteri; order Cyprinodontiformes; family Rivulidae; genus Garcialebias; species Garcialebias charrua. The sequence goes on from JBBPBX010073524.1 coordinate 3,013, forward strand.
AAGGGGTACAACTTCCTTTGTAGTATGATATGAGGTTCAATGATAACAATCTGCTGGTCAAAACTAATTCTATTAAAACAATAGAAGAGATGGACAACTTTTGGTTCCACTGGGACTTGAACCCAGGACCTTCTGCGTGTGAAGCAGACGTGATGCCCGCTACACCATGGAACCTCATTGCACAAGCCATCTGTGTACTTAGTGTGACTTCACATGTTTGTGAAAGTCTTGCGGTGATCAGTTTCCTCAATTTTAGTCAACCATCCGGTTGTGTTTTTCCAAACGCAGGAGTTTGCCAGTTGCGTACTGTTTCCTTTCACTTAGTGGTTTGCACTTCTTGTACAAATGCAAAGATTTTTCCAAAACTTAAACCACAACATCAACAATTTTACTACCTCACAATTTCACTTTGTTGTGTAGAAGACTTTGACTAGTTGAATACAACAATTGAGACAGATTTGACAGAGATAAGGTTGTCCAACTTGCCTGACAATATGGCCAGAGGACAAGGAAAAGGAATTGCTCGTCAACACTGCTTTCTGGAACAAACAATAGTTCTTGACTGACCTCTGGAAAACATAAGTCCTGGTTGGTTGCACTTGGGGTTGTACCCAGGACCTACATGTGAATTAGACCTGGTGACTGCTACACTTTGGAATCATCGAAGCTCAATCAGAGGTAACTTATCAAACACACCTTGTTCCTGTCTTCTTTATGACTTCCTACTTTTCGACTGTGGTAAAGTACCCATATTCGGAAGTCCACAGATACTTTTTTGGTTATCTTCTTTTTTTTTTCTTACAATGAAGCTTTCTAAGCAAGGTAGTTTGGAATTCCTTTCGACATACTGAAGCTCCTACAGTCAATACAAGTCAAAATCAGGGTCTGAAAATGACTGTAGACATCTTTTAAGTCAACCTATGTTAAAACATTTTCTTAAAGTAAACCTTGAATACAATCTTTGAAAAGGTCATGTAACTTCATAGTGTTTTATAAAGATACACAACTTAGTAACTTCCACAACAAACAACAGATTACCGCAGTAAAATATTGTCACTTCTACAATGTAAGATGAAGCAACTCGAATGATTGTTACAGGTTTTTGTTAGTGAAGAACGTACAACCATTACTGAATGATGGTTCCACTGGGGTTTGAACCCAGGACCTTCTGCGTGTAAAGCAGACGTGATGCCCGCTACACCATGGAACCATGCAATGACAGACACCTGTGTACGTCAATGTGGCTTTTAATGTGCAAAAAAGTTTTGCAGATTCCATTATTTCCTTATTTACACTCATCCAGTTATGCATCGAAAGGAAGCTGTTTGCTTGCTATGGACTGATACTTTTTATTTTGTGTATAGTAGCACTCGTACAGTTTCAAGGATTTTTCAAAAACCAAAATCCGCAGCATCAACAAATTAATAACTCACAATTTTATTAGGTTTTTTTGGAAAGGTTTAAGTAATGTTTCTTTTTTTAAACAAGACAAATTTAAGCAGGAAAGGGGGTACAACTTCCTTTGTAGTATGATATGAGGTTCAATGATAACAATCTGCTGGTCAAAACTAATTCTATTAAAACAATAGAAGAGATGGACAACTTTTGGTTCCACTGGGACTTGAACCCAGGACCTTCTGCGTGTGAAGCAGACGTGATGCCCGCTACACCATGGAACCTCATTGCACATGCCATCTGTGTACTTAGTGTGACGTCACATGTTTGTGAAAGTCTTGCGGTGATCAGTTTCCTCAATTTTAGTCAACCATCCGGTTGTGTTTTTCCAAACGCAGGAGTTTGCCAGTTGCGTACTGTTTCCTTTCACTTAGTGGTTTGCACCTCTTGTACAAATGCAAAGATTTTTACAAAACTTAAACCACAACATCAACAATTTTACTACCTCACAATTTCACTTTGTTGTGTAGAAGACTTTGACTAATCGAATACAACAATTGAGACAGATTTGACAGAGATAAGGTTGTCCAACTTGCCTGACAATATGGCCAGAGGACAAGGAAAAGGAATTGCTCGTCAACACTGCTTTCTGGAACAAACAATAGTTCTTGACTGACCTCTGGAAAACATAAGTCCTGGTTGGTTGCACTTGGGGTTGTACCCAGGACCTACATGTGAATTAGACCTGGTGACTGCTACACTTTGGAATCATCGAAGCTCAATCAGAGGTAACTTATCAAACACACCTTGTCCCTGTCTTCTTTATGACTTCCTACTTTTCGACTGTGGTAAAGTACCCATATTCGGAAGTCCACAGATACTTTTTTGGTTATCTTCTTTTTTTTTTCTTACAATGAAGCTTTCTAAGCAAGGTAGTTTGGAATTCTTTCGACATACTGAAGCTCCTACAGTCAATACAAGTCAAAATCAGGGTCTGAAAATGACTGTAGACATCTTTTAAGTCAACCTATGTTAAAACATTTTCTTAAAGTAAACCTTGAATACAATCTTTGAAAAGGTCATGTAACTTCATAGTGTTTTATAAAGATACACAACTTAGTAACTTCCACAACAAACAACAGATTACCGCAGTAAAATATTGTCACTTCTACAATGTAAGATGAAGCAACTCGAATGATTGTTACAGGTTTTTGTTAGTGAAGAACGTACAACCATTACTGAATGAAGGTTCCACTGGGGTTTGAACCCAGGACCTTCTGCGTGTAAAGCAGACGTGATGCCCGCTACACCATAGAACCATGCAATGACAGACACCTGTGTATGTCAATGTGGCTTTTAATGTGCAAAAAAGTTTTGCAGATTCCATTATTTCCTTGTTTACACTCATCCAGTTATGCATCGAAAGGAAGCTGTTTGCTTGCTATGGACTGATACTTTTTATTTTGTGTATAGTAGCACTCGTACAGTTTCAAGGATTTTTCAAAAACCAAAATCCGCAGCATCAACAAATTAATAACTCACAATTTTATTAGGTTTTTTGGAAAGGTTTAAGTAATGTTTCTTTTTTTAAACAAGACAAATTTAAGCAGGAAAGGGGGTACAACTTCCTTTGTAGTATGATATGAGGTTCAATGATAACAATCTGCTGGTCAAAACTAATTCTATTAAAACAATAGAAGAGATGGACAACTTTTGGTTCCACTGGGACTTGAACCCAGGACCTTCTGCGTGTGAAGCAGACGTGATGCCCGCTACACCATGGAACCTCATTGCACATGCCATCTGTGTACTTAGTGTGACTTCACATGTTTGTGAAAGTCTTGCGGTGATCAGTTTCCTCAATTTTAGTCAACCATCCGGTTGTGTTTTTCCAAACGCAGGAGTTTGCCAGTTGCGTACTGTTTCCTTTCACTTAGTGGTTTGCACCTCTTGTACAAATGCAAAGATTTTTCCAAAACTTAAACCACAACATCAACAATTTTACTACCTCACAATTTCCCTTTGTTGTGTAGAAGACTTTGACTAGTCGAATACAACAATTGAGACAGATTTGACAGAGATAAGGTTGTCCAACTTGCCTGACAATATGGCCAGAGGACAAGGAAAAGGAATTGCTCGTCAACACTGCTTTCTGGAACAAACAATAGTTCTTGACTGACCTCTGGAAAACATAAGTCCTGGTTGGTTGCACTTGGGGTTGTACCCAGGACTTACATGTGAATTAGACCTGGGGCCTCATGTATCAACCGTGCGCACGCACAAAAACATTGCGCACGTCACTTTCCACGCAAAGTGGCGTATGTATCAAATCTGATATGAACGGGAATATCTGCGCATCCACGTACAAATCCACGGCTGCTCCCCTGCTTGCGTACGCACGTTTCTGTGGTTATTGTTCCTTTGGCGACACTTACAGGTTATTCAGAGAAACTGTGTCCATGATATGAAAATAATCATAAATCCCACCAAACACACATGATTAACAATTATTACATCCACATGGACGCAATTAGATGAGTGGATATAAAAGCATGCGCCAAATAGTGGCAACGATATTGACAACAATGAGATGTGATTTCTTTAAATAAGAAGTTAACCAAGCTGTACCAACACGCCTACGTTTAGGTCAGTGTGTAGCGCGGTTGCCTTTAGTTCCAAAGGTCATGAGTTCGAATCTCGCATGGTACAACGTTTCTCTTTTTTTTTTCGTTCCAGATTTAAATACACATGAAAACTATTTACAAAACAAGAAATCGTCTGCTTCCTTTCATTTCATGTATTGTTCTATTTCTTGTTGTTTTATTAAATAGTTGTCCTGTGTTCTTTAAATCTGGAATGAAAAAAAAAACGTTGTACCAAGGGGGAGTCGATCTCACGACCTTTGGGACGAAGGGCGGGCGCGCTCACCACTAACCTATACAGGCATGTTAGAGCAGATGGGTCAACTTCTTGTTTAAAAGTGGATGGTATGTTTTGCGCTAGGCGTGCCGAATAAAACCTTTTTCCGTGCTTCTCTGCCTCACTCAGAAGTGATTCCTGTTCACAGTCCGTGAAGTTCCTCTTTTTTCCACGTTCCGACATGATTTGCAATGGAGCAGAGACGACATTCCTGTCGTGCATGGCATATTTGAATGACTTTGCATATTCATACGGAGGCGTGTCAAAGGCGGAGTCGGCCACTCTCTCATGTGCGCTGAATTCCACGTTGATTGTGTTGTACATAAGGAATGTGCGTGGATACCGGTGTACGCACAGTTTGATAAATCTGGATTTTTTTGTGCGTGGACACTTTTCTGGATTTGTCCGTACGTGACTTTTCAGTAAGAAATCTACGCATGTCTTTGTACATGAGGCCCCTGGTGACTGCTACACTTTGGAATCATCGAAGCTCAATCAGAGGTAACTTATCAAACACACCTTGTTCCTGTCTTCTTTATGACTACCTACTTTTCGACTATGGTAAAGTACCCATATTCGGAAGTCCACAGATACTTCCTTGGTTATCTTCTTTTTTTTTCTTACAATGAAGCTTTCTAAGCAAGGTAGTTTGAATTCCTTTCGACATACTGAAGCTCCTACAGTCAATACGTCAAAATCAGGGTCTGAAAATGACTGTAGACATCTTTTAAGTCAACCTATGTTAAAACATTTTCTTAAAGTAAACCTTGAATACAATCTTTGAAAAGGTCATGTAACTTCATAGTGTTTTATAAAGATACACAACTTAGTAACTTCCACAACAAACAACAGATTACCGCAGTAAAATATAGTCACTTCTACAATGTAAGATGAAGCAACTCGAATGATTGTTACAGGTTTTTGTTAGTGAAGAACGTACAACCATTACTGAATGAAGGTTCCACTGGGGTTTGAACCCAGGACCTTCTGCATGTAAAACAGACGTGATGCCCGCTACACCATGGAACCATGCAATGACAGACACCTGTGTATGTCAATGTGGCTTTTAATGTGCAAAAAAGTTTTGCAGATTCCATTATTTCCTTGTTTACACTCATCCAGTTATGCATCGAAAGGAAGCTGTTTGCTTGCTATGGACTGATACTTTTTATTTTGTGTATAGTAGCACTCGTACAGTTTCAAGGATTTTTCAAAAACCAAAATCCGCAGCATCAACAAATTAATAACTCACAATTTTATTAGGTTTTTTGGAAAGGTTTAAGTAATGTTTCTTTTTTTAAACAAGACAAATTTAAGCAGGAAAGGGGGTACAACTTCCTTTGTAGTATGATATGAGGTTCAATGATAACAATCTGCTGGTCAAAACTAATTCTATTAAAACAATAGAAGAGATGGACAACTTTTGGTTCCACTGGGACTTGAACCCAGGACCTTCTGCGTGTGAAGCAGACGTGATGCCCGCTACACCATGGAACCTCATTGCACATGCCATCTGTGTACTTAGTGTGACGTCACATGTTTGTGAAAGTCTTGCGGTGATCAGTTTCCTCAATTTTAGTCAACCATCCGGTTGTGTTTTTCCAAACGCAGGAGTTTGCCAGTTGCGTACTGTTTCCTTTCACTTAGTGGTTTGCACCTCTTGTACAAATGCAAAGATTTTTACAAAACTTAAACCACAACATCAACAATTTTACTACCTCACAATTTCACTTTGTTGTGTAGAAGACTTTGACTAATCGAATACAACAATTGAGACAGATTTGACAGAGATAAGGTTGTCCAACTTGCCTGACAATATGGCCAGAGGACAAGGAAAAGGAATTGCTCGTCAACACTGCTTTCTGGAACAAACAATAGTTCTTGACTGACCTCTGGAAAACATAAGTCCTGGTTGGTTGCACTTGGGGTTGTACCCAGGACCTACATGTGAATTAGACCTGGGGCCTCATGTATCAACCATGCGTGCGCACAAAAACATTGCGCACGTCACTTTCCACGCAAAGTGGCGTATGTATCAAATCTGATATGAACGGGAATATCTGCGCATCCACGTACAAATCCACGGCTGCTCCCCTGCTGGCGTACGCACGTTTCTGTGGTTATTGTTCCTTTGGCGACACTTACAGGTGATCTGTGAAACCGTGTCCACGATGTGAAAACAATCATAAATCCCACCAAACACACATGATTAACGATTATTACATCCACATGGACGCAATTAGATGAGTGGATATAAAAGCATGCGCCAGATAGTGGCAACAATATTGACAACAATGAGATGTAATTTCTTTAAATAAGAAGTTAACCAAGCTGTATTAACACGCCTACGTTTAGGTCAGTGGGTAAAGCGCTTGCCTTTAGTTCCAAAGGTCGTGAGATCGACTCCCGCATGGTACAACGTTTTTCTTTTTTTTTCGTTCCAGATTGAAATACACATGAAAACTATTTACAAAACAATAAATCGTCTGCTTCCTTTCATTTCATGTATTGTTCTATTTCTTGTTGTTTCATTCAATAGTTTTCCTGTGGTCTTTAAATCCGGAATGAAAAAAAAAAAACATTGTACCAAGCGGGAGTCGATCTCACGACCTTTGGGACGAAGGGCGGGCGCGTTCGCCACTAAGCTATACAGGCATGTTAGATCAGCTTGGTCAACTTCTTATTTAAAAGTGGATGGTTTGTTTTGCACTGTGCGTGCCGAATGAAGCCTTTTTCCGTGCTTCTCTGCCTCACTCAGAAGTGATTTCTGTTCACAGTCCGTGAAGTTCCTCTTTTTTCCACGTTCCGACATGATTTGCAATGGAGCAGAGACGACATTCCTGTCGTGCATGGCATATTTGAATGACTTTGCATATTCATACGGAGGCGTGTCAAAGGCGGAGTCGGCCACTCTCTCATGTGCGCTGAATTCCACGTTGATTGTGTTGTACATAAGGAATGTGCGTGGATTCCGGTGTACGCACAGTTTGATAAATCTGGATTTTTTTGTGCGTGGACACTTTTCTGGATTTGTCCGTACGTGACTTTTCAGTAAGAAATCTACGCATGTCTTTGTACATGAGGCCCCTGGTGACTGCTACACTTTGGAATCATCGAAGCTCAATCAGAGGTAACTTATCAAACACACCTTGTTCCTGTCTTCTTTATGACTTCCTACTTTTCGACTGTGGTAAAGTACCCATATTCGGAAGTCCACAGATACTTTTTTGGTTATCTTCTTTTTTTTTTCTTACAATGAAGCTTTCTAAGCAAGGTAGTTTGGAATTCTTTCGACATACTGAAGCTCCTACAGTCAATACAAGTCAAAATCAGGGTCTGAAAATGACTGTAGACATCTTTTAAGTCAACCTATGTTAAAACATTTTCTTAAAGTAAACCTTGAATACAATCTTTGAAAAGGTCATGTAACTTCATAGTGTTTTATAAAGATACACAACTTAGTAACTTCCACAACAAACAACAGATTACCGCAGTAAAATATTGTCACTTCTACAATGTAAGATGAAGCAACTCGAATGATTGTTACAGGTTTTTGTTAGTGAAGAACGTACAACCATTACTGAATGAAGGTTCCACTGGGGTTTGAACCCAGGACCTTCTGCGTGTAAAGCAGATGTGATGCCCGCTACACCATAGAACCATGCAATGACAGACACCTGTGTATGTCAATGTGGCTTTTAATGTGCAAAAAAGTTTTGCAGATTCCATTATTTCCTTGTTTACACTCATCCAGTTATGCATCGAAAGGAAGCTGTTTGCTTGCTATGGACTGATACTTTTTATTTTGTGTATAGTAGCACTCGTACAGTTTCAAGGATTTTTCAAAAACCAAAATCCGCAGCATCAACAAATTAATAACTCACAATTTTATTAGGTTTTTTGGAAAGGTTTAAGTAATGTTTCTTTTTTTAAACAAGACAAATTTAAGCAGGAAAGGGGGTACAACTTCCTTTGTAGTATGATATGAGGTTCAATGATAACAATCTGCTGGTCAAAACTAATTCTATTAAAACAATAGAAGAGATGGACAACTTTTGGTTCCACTGGGACTTGAACCCAGGACCTTCTGCGTGTGAAGCAGACGTGATGCCCGCTACACCATGGAACCTCATTGCACATGCCATCTGTGTACTTAGTGTGACTTCACATGTTTGTGAAAGTCTTGCGGTGATCAGTTTCCTCAATTTTAGTCAACCATCCGGTTGTGTTTTTCCAAACGCAGGAGTTTGCCAGTTGCGTACTGTTTCCTTTCACTTAGTGGTTTGCACCTCTTGTACAAATGCAAAGATTTTTCCAAAACTTAAACCACAACATCAACAATTTTACTACCTCACAATTTCCCTTTGTTGTGTAGAAGACTTTGACTAGTCGAATACAACAATTGAGACAGATTTGACAGAGATAAGGTTGTCCAACTTGCCTGACAATATGGCCAGAGGACAAGGAAAAGGAATTGCTCGTCAACACTGCTTTCTGGAACAAACAATAGTTCTTGACTGACCTCTGGAAAACATAAGTCCTGGTTGGTTGCACTTGGGGTTGTACCCAGGACTTACATGTGAATTAGACCTGGGGCCTCATGTATCAACCGTGCGCACGCACAAAAACATTGCGCACGTCACTTTCCACGCAAAGTGGCGTATGTATCAAATCTGATATGAACGGGAATATCTGCGCATCCACGTACAAATCCACGGCTGCTCCCCTGCTTGCGTACGCACGTTTCTGTGGTTATTGTTCCTTTGGCGACACTTACAGGTTATTCAGAGAAACTGTGTCCATGATATGAAAATAATCATAAATCCCACCAAACACACATGATTAACAATTATTACATCCACATGGACGCAATTAGATGAGTGGATATAAAAGCATGCGCCAAATAGTGGCAACGATATTGACAACAATGAGATGTGATTTCTTTAAATAAGAAGTTAACCAAGCTGTACCAACACGCCTACGTTTAGGTCAGTGTGTAGCGCGGTTGCCTTTAGTTCCAAAGGTCATGAGTTCGAATCTCGCATGGTACAACGTTTCTCTTTTTTTTTTTTCGTTCCAGATTTAAATACACATGAAAACTATTTACAAAACAAGAAATCGTCTGCTTCCTTTCATTTCATGTATTGTTCTATTTCTTGTTGTTTTATTAAATAGTTGTCCTGTGTTCTTTAAATCTGGAATGAAAAAAAAAAACGTTGTACCAAGGGGGAGTCGATCTCACGACCTTTGGGACGAAGGGCGGGCGCGCTCACCACTAACCTATACAGGCATGTTAGAGCAGATGGGTCAACTTCTTGTTTAAAAGTGGATGGTATGTTTTGCGCTAGGCGTGCCGAATAAAACCTTTTTCCGTGCTTCTCTGCCTCACTCAGAAGTGATTCCTGTTCACAGTCCGTGAAGTTCCTCTTTTTTCCACGTTCCGACATGATTTGCAATGGAGCAGAGACGACATTCCTGTCGTGCATGGCATATTTGAATGACTTTGCATATTCATACGGAGGCGTGTCAAAGGCGGAGTCGGCCACTCTCTCATGTGCGCTGAATTCCACGTTGATTGTGTTGTACATAAGGAATGTGCGTGGATACCGGTGTACGCACAGTTTGATAAATCTGGATTTTTTTGTGCGTGGACACTTTTCTGGATTTGTCCGTACGTGACTTTTCAGTAAGAAATCTACGCATGTCTTTGTACATGAGGCCCCTGGTGACTGCTACACTTTGGAATCATCGAAGCTCAATCAGAGGTAACTTATCAAACACACCTTGTTCCTGTCTTCTTTATGACTTCCTACTTTTCGACTGTGGTAAAGTACCCATATTCGGAAGTCCACAGATACTTTTTTGGTTATCTTCTTTTTTTTTCTTACAATGAAGCTTTCTAAGCAAGGTAGTTTGGAATTCCTTTCGACATACTGAAGCTCCTACAGTCAATACAAGTCAAAATCAGGGTCTGAAAATGACTGTAGACATCTTTTAAGTCAACCTATGTTAAAACATTTTCTTAAAGTAAACCTTGAATACAATCTTTGAAAAGGTCATGTAACTTCATAGTGTTTTATAAAGATACACAACTTAGTAACTTCCACAACAAACAACAGATTACCGCAGTAAAATATAGTCACTTCTACAATGTAAGATGAAGCAACTCGAATGATTGTTACAGGTTTTTGTTAGTGAAGAACGTACAACCATTACTGAATGAAGGTTCCACTGGGGTTTGAACCCAGGACCTTCTGCATGTAAAACAGATGTGATGCCCGCTACACCATGGAACCATGCAATGACAGACACCTGTGTATGTCAATGTGGCTTTTAATGTGCAAAAAAGTTTTGCAGATTCCATTATTTCCTTGTTTACACTCATCCAGTTATGCATCGAAAGGAAGCTGTTTGCTTGCTATGGACTGATACTTTTTATTTTGTGTATAGTAGCACTCGTACAGTTTCAAGGATTTTTCAAAAACCAAAATCCGCAGCATCAACAAATTAATAACTCACAATTTTATTAGGTTTTTTGGAAAGGTTTAAGTAATGTTTCTTTTTTTAAACAAGACAAATTTAAGCAGGAAAGGGGGTACAACTTCCTTTGTAGTATGATATGAGGTTCAATGATAACAATCTGCTGGTCAAAACTAATTCTATTAAAACAATAGAAGAGATGGACAACTTTTGGTTCCACTGGGACTTGAACCCAGGACCTTCTGCGTGTGAAGCAGACGTGATGCCCGCTACACCATGGAACCTCATTGCACATGCCATCTGTGTACTTAGTGTGACGTCACATGTTTGTGAAAGTCTTGCGGTGATCAGTTTCCTCAATTTTAGTCAACCATCCGGTTGTGTTTTTCCAAACGCAGGAGTTTGCCAGTTGCGTACTGTTTCCTTTCACTTAGTGGTTTGCACCTCTTGTACAAATGCAAAGATTTTTACAAAACTTAAACCACAACATCAACAATTTTACTACCTCACAATTTCACTTTGTTGTGTAGAAGACTTTGACTAATCGAATACAACAATTGAGACAGATTTGACAGAGATAAGGTTGTCCAACTTGCCTGACAATATGGCCAGAGGACAAGGAAAAGGAATTGCTCGTCAACACTGCTTTCTGGAACAAACAATAGTTCTTGACTGACCTCTGGAAAACATAAGTCCTGGTTGGTTGCACTTGGGGTTGTACCCAGGACCTACATGTGAATTAGACCTGGGGCCTCATGTACAAAGACTTGCGTAGATTTCTTACTGAAAAGTGACGTACGGACAAATCCAGAAAAGTGTCCACGCACAAAAAAATCCAGATTTATCAAACTGTGCGTACACCGGAATCCACGCACATTCCTTATGTACAACACAATCAACGTGGAATTCAGCGCACATGAGAGAGTGGCCGACTCCGCCCTTGACACGCCTCCGTATGAATATGCAAAGTCATTCAAATATGCCATGCACGACAGGAATGTCGTCTCTGCTCCATTGCAAATCATGTCGGAACGTGGAAAAAAGAGGAACTTCACGGACTGTGAACAGAAATCACTTCTGAGTGAGGCAGAGAAGCACGGAAAAAGGCTTCATTCGGCACGCACAGTGCAAAACAAACCATCCACTTTTAAATAAGAAGTTGACCAAGCTGATCTAACATGCCTGTATAGCTTAGTGGCGAACGCGCCCGCCCTTCGTCCCAAAGGTCGTGAGATCGACTCCCGCTTGGTACAATGTTTTTTTTTTTCATTCCGGATTTAAAGACCACAGGAAAACTATTGAATGAAACAACAAGAAATAGAACAATACATGAAATGAAAGGAAGCAGACGATTTATTGTTTTGTAAATAGTTTTCATGTGTATTTCAATCTGGAACGAAAAAAAAAAGAAAAACGTTGTACCATGCGGGAGTCGATCTCACGACCTTTGGAACTAAAGGCAAGCGCTTTACCCACTGACCTAAACGTAGGCGTGTTAATACAGCTTGGTTAACTTCTTATTTAAAGAAATTACATCTCATTGTTGTCAATATTGTTGCCACTATCTGGCGCATGCTTTTATATCCACTCATCTAATTGCGTCCATGTGGATGTAATAATCGTTAATCATGTGTGTTTGGTGGGATTTATGATTGTTTTCACATCGTGGACACGGTTTCACAGATCACCTGTAAGTGTCGCCAAAGGAACAATAACCACAGAAACGTGCGTACGCAAGCAGGGGAGCAGCCGTGGATTTCTACGTGGATAGCGCAGATATTCCCGTTCATATCAGATTTGATACATACGCCACTTTGCGTGGAAAGTGACGTGCGCAATGTTTTTGTGCGCACGCATGGTTGATACATGAGGCCCCTGGTGACTGCTACACTTTGGAATCATCGAAGCTCAATCAGAGGTAACTTATCAAACACACCTTGTCCCTGTCTTCTTTATGACTTCCTACTTTTCGACTGTGGTAAAGTACCCATATTCGGAAGTCCACAGATACTTTTTTGGTTATCTTCTTTTTTTTTTCTTACAATGAAGCTTTCTAAGCAAAGTAGTTTGGAATTCTTTCGACATACTGAAGCTCTTACAGTCAAAACAAACAACTGTCCATAAAAACCATAGTACACTCCTATACACACATAATTGAACATTAAGGTTGATGAAACCACACGTAGCAAGTAATTCTGTTTAGGAACACAAGAACTAAAATGTACCTTGGTATTCGTGTTTAAAGGAAGTTGATCGTGCTTCTGGCTACCTGCGATCTCCTGACTCTGGACGTGTTCACATGACATCTGTAAGAGATCATTTATACTTATATTTAGAGGAAATTCTACATTTTGATGATAGCTGCTGTCACATGTAAACCAATAAACATTACATGATTGTTTGTTTTTGGCCAAAGTATCCATCTCACATAAAGGAAAGATGGATGGACAGAGTATTTACAAAACTCCTCTCATGATAGGTGGACTAAGATGAAATTAAAATTAGCTGAATGAAAGAAAACTATAAATTTAAAAACTGTGACTAATAATATTGAAGTCATACTTAACAATCCCTGCATTATTTATATAATTGATATCTATGTCATATACATACACACAAATATACATATATACATGTATATAAGCATATCATAAATGCATATTCATGTACTGTACAGTGTATATACATATATGCATATACATGTATATATATGCATATACTGTACAGATAGACATATACATGTAAATATAACATGTTCTACTAAAATTGTGTGTGTTTGTGTGTGTGACTGTTTTGTGGTTTTAATGGACAGTGGTTTGTTAGGACAGCAATACGCTATAATCAGACAATCAGATAACAGCTCATTACTGTCCTGACAAAACACTGTCCTTAGAAACCACAAAACAGTCACACACACAAACACACACAATTTGAGTTGAACATGTTATATTTACATGCCTATTACACGTATATGTAAGTGCCTATTTACATGTATGTGTAAGTGCATATATACATGTATATGTAAGTGCATATATACATGTACTGTATATGCAAATGCATTTAAACATGTAAATGCATATATGTATATATACAAGAATATGCATATATGTACATATGCATAAACATATAGATGTATATATGCATAAACATATACATGTATATATATGCATATACATATAATGTACAGATAGACATATACATGTAAATATAACATGTTCAACTGAAGTTGTGTGTGTTTGTGTGTGTGACTGTTTTGTGGTTTTTAAGGACAGTGTTTTGTCAGGACAGTAATGAGCTGTTATCTGATTGATTGTCTGATTGTTTATAGCGTCTGACTGTCCAAACAAACAACTGTCCATAAAAACCATAGTACACTCCTATACACACATAATTGAACATTAAGGTTGATGAAACCACACGTAGCAAGTAATTCTGTTTAGGAACACAAGAACTAAAATGTACCTTGGTATTCGTGTTTAAAGGAAGTTGATCGTGCTTCTGGCTACCTGCGATCTCCTGACTCTGGACGTGTTCACATGACATCTGTAAGAGATCATTTATACTTATATTTAGAGGAAATTCTACATTTTGATGATAGCTGCTGTCACATGTAAACCAATAAACATTACATGATTGTTTGTTTTTGGCCAAAGTATCCATCTCACATAAAGGAAAGATGGATGGACAGAGTATTTACAAAACTCCTCTCATGATAGGTGGACTAAGATGAAATTAAAATTAGCTGAATGAAAGAAAACTATAAATTTAAAAACTGTGACTAATAATATTGAAGTCATACTTAACAATCCCTGCATTATTTATATAATTGATATCTATGTCATATACATACACACAAATATACATATATACATGTATATAAGCATATCATAAATGCATATTCATGTACTGTACAGTGTATATACATATATGCATATACATGTATATATATGCATATACTGTACAGATAGACATATACATGTAAATATAACATGTTCTA
>JBBPBX010073526.1:0-17803 GCA_038048925.1 Garcialebias charrua
TTTGGCCTAATATCCAAATTTACTGCACTGAAGCACACGGGAGTCTATCGGATAAGGACTCTTGGTTAAGTTAAATAAATAATTTGGTTGGTTAAAAGTGGTTCACAGATACGTTTTCAGTTTAAGCAGACAAGGGGGGCCGGTTCGGCTCGGTTCGGGAGCAGTGGGTTACGACCCCTCCTCCGTCCGAGAGCGGCCGAGGAGTGTGTGTGGCGCGCGCACACATCTGATTAAAGTTCACGACGAGGTGATCGAACGCTGAGGTTCAAAGTTCACGACGAGGTGATCGAACGTTGAGGTTCAAATTACTTACTTTTGGGGAATACACGCTTTCTACGTAGGCCGTGAGCAGCCGGTCGTGGGTCACGTGGGGTGGATTCGTTCGTCCGCGTGAGGAGGGGGAGTCACGAAGACTTGTTTCACTGTCTAGTTTAGAAAAGCGTTTCCGGGGCGTCCGATTCTTTGAGTAGCTGGGAAGAGGTTGTTCGACTTGTTCCATGACCGCGCATGGGGAGAAAAAACAACCGCCGCTTGTTTCTTGGGTCGGACGCAGCCGAAGTCTAGCGACGTTGAGGTCGCCGGAAGTTCACGCTGAGGTGAAAAACTACAGTTCCCAGAGTGCCTTGTGCCAAAACTTGCGGATTTGGCACAGTGGATCCGCTCTGGGGCGTGACCTAAAGAGGTCTGTAGAAAAAGAAAAAAGAGAAAACAGCCGAAGAGGGTTGTACAAATACGGAAGCACATTGATGCCACTTAGGGCTTAGGTTTAATTTGTTTTAAAGCAGCCGAAGAGGGTTGCATAAATACGGAGGCACATTGATGCCACTTAGGGCTTATGTTTAATTTGTTTTAAAATACTTTGCGTCGCATTTCTTTAAATTTTTAATGTGAATCATTAATTTAGGGGGAAAGAGATCTCAATTAGTTTTAAATTAGGACTTTTTAATTGTCTGATAAATGTTTGTGTGGACTCAGATGTGTGTGTTGAAAGTGTTCTGTATGTGACTGATGTGTGGTGTTGCCATGACTCGGCCAGCAGAGGGAGCTGTTGTTTAACACAGAATTAAAGGCCTGAACCCAGAGGAGCACCTCAGACTTTTTAGACTTTTTTACTGTGTTACACAAGAGGACTCAGCGAGTGAGAGGAACGATTGTGGGAAAAATAAAGCTTTTGAGTGAATGTTGTGTATGAAACCAGTCATGGAGCACATTAAGGATGAACCGAACTGTCAAAATGAATCTGTCCATGAACAATTGATCAGAGTTCAGGCGGTGATAGACATAATACATGCTGCTGATCCAGCGAAGTCGAAACAATTGAATGCTTTAATTATACAAATTGTGAAAGCAGCAGAAAATTCAGAAAAATCGACAGAAAACCTGACACAATTAGTTTGGACGAAGGTGAAAGAGCAGAAAAAATTGCTTGATGATATAGAAACTAAACAAACAATCAGTACATCATTTTGGGAGCGTAGCAAGCTTAATAAGGGTCAACAACAACAGAAGCAACTGGTGGAGGTGTACAAGCAGTTAGCTTTGTTATCTCAGAGCGTACAAAATGTTGGTGAGACAAACAGTTGCACAAAAATAGAGGAAAAAACGACACCACCTCCATACGCGGTCAAGGCCACCGCCCCACCTGCCCCATCAGCAAGCCAGTGCCCCCTGTTTGAAAGAAAGAGGGGTGCGAGGAGGGGTGAGGAGGATGACACTGAGGATGAGGAGCACGTCCGGCCTGGTGGAACCATGGAGCAGAGAATGAGAGGTCAGAGAGCACAACATCTCCAGAGTGAGTTTGACCGGGAAGTCAGTTATGCTGATGAGAGAAGAGATAGGGAATGGCCAGGCTCATTGTCTCCACGTCCACGTGAGTATGACAGAGAGGAAGAGAGTCGAGCTGAGAGACGCTACGAGGAAGAAATGGGGAGGGGGTGTTACGGCCCATCCAAAGCAGGTAGCAAGCATGCAGAGAGGAGCAAACATGCAGGGGATCCGCAGGCTGAGAGGAAGAAAAAGTTCTTCTTTAAAGGGTCAGTGTCAGGCACCGTGGCAGAGTCAGAAGATGAGCTGGTGAGAGGGAGACCACACACACGCCCAGACAGTCCAGGAGGTGAGCCGCCGAGCAGGACAGAGGATGACTGGTACACTAGATCAGAGATAGGATATTCGGGCGCACAGGCGTACCCCCCACTTAGAGAGGGGCAAGATGAGACGAAGCAGTTAAGTGAAAGGCTATATAAGGCAACTCAGCTGCCGTTGATGACCACAAGGGGTCCATTAGGTCAGGTGACCAGGTATAAGCCTTATAACATACGCGATGTGGATTCTCTCGTTTCGAAACTGCCGGATTTGATAGATGGCGCGGCGAGATGGTTGGATCGATTTAATTCTCTGACTGTAGGGGTCAAGTTGTCAGTGGGAGATCTAAATGCCACATTTGCACGCTGCGCTAACACAAACACGTTCCAAACATACCTGAATTCGGAGGTACGGTTCAGAGGGTACCGATGCAGGATCGCAGAGGTTCCTGATGATACTCCTTTAGATGAAGTATATATGGATATTGGTCCAATTATAAAAGCGCTGTACCCTCTGCCAGTGGGGGAACAAGTCCCTGAGTTTCAGTGGGACAGAAAAATTGATCCGTATACATTCATGCAGGAATGTAAAGAGACTTGGGAGAAGGTCACAGGGGAGCGGGCACGAAGCCTTCAGCAGCGGCCATATTTCAGAAAAGCGGTTCTTGACGGACTCCCAGCTGAGGTGGTCGATGAGATGGAGAAAAATCCAGACATGATCACGGCCACACCAGACCGATGGGAGAAACATGTCGTACATCGTTTGAAGTATGTTAAAAAACAGGAGGATAAAGAGGCAGCCGAATTAGAGGTTGCAAAGAATCAATTAATTAAACTCCAGCTCTCAAGTGTCAGACAAACAGTTAATGAAAAAGCAAAAGAGAAAAAACAATTAGTGGTACAAGAAGTACCAGCTAACTCTAAAGAAACAGGAGGGGCAGTAGACGCCCCTGGGGTGGTTGCTATGCAACAGTGGTCTGAAACTCCTGGCCCGCGAGGCAGAGGTGGACATCCAGCAAGAGGAGCTGGACGTGGTTGGGCAGGTGGCCAGAGAGGGCGAGGGGGAACCTGGAACACAGGGGCTCCACAAGGGGGGCAGCAGAGGGGTGCCTGTTTCGTTTGCGGGAAAATGGGACATTGGGCGCGCACCTGTATCCACAGACAACAGATGTGGGGACAGCAGCAGCCGTACCAACAGCCCATGGGTCAGCAGCAACCCATGGGTCAGCAACAGGCGTACCAGCAACCCATGAGCCAACAACAGTTTTACCAACAACAACCCATGAGCGCACCGCAACCCTTTCAGCAGATGCAGATGGGAGGTCAACAGCAGCTACCTCAACAACAACTACCTCAACCACAACCACTGCAACAGACTCTACCTCAGCAGCAGGCAGTCCAGCCTTCCCTCACGACAGGGGGACGAGGCTTCCAACAACAATGAGACACCCCACAGAAAATCCTGAGCGTTGGGGGAGGGGCAGACCCAACCATTGAAGTGCAAGTGCGAAATGAGAGCTTGCAATTTCTGGTCGACACAGGAGCGACCTTTTCAACAGTGACTCACACCCCACCTGACTGCGAACTGTCACAGAGGTCAGTGGAGGTGATCGGATTTTCTGGGGCTACACAAAGACTGCCTGTAACGAGCCCACTACTGATAAGAGTGGGGACACAGACTCTGAGACATCCATTCGTGGTGGCGAGGAATGCACCCGCCAATCTGCTGGGAAGGGACATGCTGATCCGACTGGGAGCTTCAATTTTATGCTCATCAGATGGACTCATGGTGAGGCTGCCGGACGGCACCTCACTGAAATGTGGCCAGTTCACCACTACTCACTCACAGTGTGTGATACAACCAGTACAAAATGAATACGCTGACATGTACTGGGGGCTACTTGAACCTGAAGTCATGGGCGGAGGAGGTATCTATTCTGCTTATCTTGCGTGGAAACCACAGATACAGGAACTCCAGCCGTACTCGACCCCACCAGACCCTCCACATGTCACCCTCTTTTATGACAGAAGAGGAGATGAGGTGTTTCAGGAACACTTTGCAGAGCAAATAGAGGGTAAAATTTGGCCAATTACAACAGGTAATCTTTATGTGGGAACAGAGGGAGTAGCTGCAATTGTTAATTTAACCCCTGAACAGCAGGAATGGTATATGATGGGCACCGAAGCTGTGCCTCATATTTCACTAGGTTTAAATCCAAAATTTCAGGCTAAAGACTTGGGACCAATGGTAAAACGGGCTTCAGAAGCCGTTGACTGGGTAAAAACACCCACACCACTTGTCTGGCATTCAGAGAGCTGCGGGTGTTATGCGATTGAGTCTATTGCACATGATGTGGCTAAAATGCAACATGAAGAGCTCCCCATGGAGCACGGTCGTGAACAAACTGACCACCCGCGGGCCGGTCAGCTGATTGATAGCATGCCTGAGGCGTTGTGGTCGAAAGGCCCCACAGATGTGGGACTGATTGCCTGCCCGCCCATAACGTTTCAGGTCCAAACTACTCACCCACTGTGGATTAAACAATATCCTCACAAACAAATTGCAGAGGAGGGTATTGCAGAAACAATCCAAGGTTTGAAAGAGAGTGGAGTGCTGGAACCTTCACAGTCAAATTGGAACACTCCTATTTTACCTGTGCCAAAAGGGAACACAGGAAAATTCCGCATGGCGCATGATTTGAGGGCGATTAATAAACTTTTAATTACCCAAACTGTACCGGTTCCTAACCCATACGTGGCGCTAAACAATTTGACTCCACAACATGAATGGTTCACCTGTCTGGATTTGGCGAACGCATTTTTCTGTCTGCCATTAGCTGAAGAATGCAGAGACATTTTTTCTTTCACTTTTAGGGGTGAACAGCTTCGATATAGACGAGCGCCTCAGGGATTCGCGCTCACCCCTGGGATATTTAACCAAGTCTTGAAACAGGTTCTGAGTAAGGTGCCACTCCCACAGGACACAGTTCTCATTCAGTATGTTGATGATCTTTTGATTGCCAGTCATACTGTTGAGGACTCACTGGCAGCAACTCAATCAGTCCTTGAACACTTACACGCTGCTGGTTTCAAAGTCAGTAGAACTAAATTACAGGCGGTAAGACGACAGGTGTCCTTCCTGGGGAGAGTAATCTCTCAGAAGGGAGCGGGCCTTTCATCTTCACATCGTGACACAATTTTGCATCATCCAAAACCACAGACAGTGAAAGAGATGCTGTCTTTTCTCGGTCTGACAGGATATAGCAGAAATTATATCCCAGATTATGCAGGACAAACACAGATTTTGCGCGCTTTGGTTAAACAAAAAGGCATGAGAAACCCCACTGCACAGCTAGACTGGGATGAGGAAGCTGAGAGAACATTTATCAATGTGAAACAACAGATGAGCAGCGCAGCAGAATTAGCGTTAGCAGACTACGGGCGTCCCTTCTACCTTGATGTCTCTGAAGCAGACGGTGTGATAAACGGCGTCCTGTTTCAGAAACATGCAGGAGGGCGCAAAGTGTTGATGTATGTTTCTTGTTTACTTGACAACATGGAGAAGAGACATCCACCATGCACTCAGCATGCAGCAGGAGTGGCGAAGCTGGTTCAGAAAACTGCACACTTGGTAATGGGTCATTCACTGAACATTTTGACATCACACAGTGTAGTTGCATTTGTGAACTCACAGAACTTCACCATGACACCACTGAGACAGCAGAGAATCAACAAAGTCCTGGAAGCACCTAACTTGTTGTTCACACACGAGGGGATTAACATGGCAGACAGGTTGGGAGTGGCTGGTGAGCCACACGTGTGTGAAAGAAGAGTTGAGGTAGATGACAAAGTCAGGCCAGATTTACAGGCCACACCCTTGGAGAGAGGACACGTGGTGTTTTGTGATGGAAGTTGTTTTCGTGCACAGGATGGTCAGCTCAGTGCTGGTTTTGCTGTGGTGCGTCAGACAGACCAGGGTTATGACACACTAGTGTGTGAGAAGCTGCAGGGGCCACAATCAGCTCAGAGGGCAGAGGTCAGAGCTCTGATCTCTGCATTACAGTGGGCAGAAGGGGAGACAATCACCATATACACCGATTCAGCGTATGCATGTGGGGCCGCACACACTGAACTAGCCCAGTGGAGCAGAGGAGGCTTTCTGACAGCAAATGGTAAACCAATCAAACATGAGGCAGACATGAGGGAGCTTGCATCAGCTTTAATGCTACCAAAGGAAGTAGCAATTGTAAAATGCAAGGGCCATGACACAGACAGAATCCCAGACAGCTCGAGGCAACTGTCAAGCTGATTTGGAAGCAAAAGGAACATCAGGAAACGTCAATTGGAAGCAAAATGTGGGCCCAGCACCAGAAGGCAGTGGCGGCTCCTGAAGAGAGATCCTGAAAACAGGACCATGGAGTTGGAGTGAAGCAGGTGGAGTGTGGACCATCCAGAAGGTGGAAAAGAAGAAGATTTTGAGGAGCAGCAACTCGAGAGTGTGGAGCACACCAGCTGAAGGGGATTTCAGCTGGTGACACACACACATTTAAATTTTCTGATCAGAACATTGCGCCGTGCATTCATTGCGTGAGACTCAACGGACGAGGAGGTCGCGCGAACTAGGAATTTTCGACCATGATGACACCGGGTCATGAGATAATAATTGGTCGTACAGACATGCTCGAATCGGTGAAAGGTTCAGAAATTTATGGTTGGTGTGCCGCGCTCACCGGCTGACAAGGGGCTGAAAAATAAAAATAAAATTTTAAAAGAGAAGACGACAAAACCGGTCCAAAAATTTTTTAATCAATTATTACATTCCATGTCATGGGTTTCCTGTAAAATTAGATCAGATAATGGTACACATTTTAGTAATGCGAATCTAGGAATATTAGAAATACGTTAGGCCTCAACATGTTAGTATATTTGTGAAAAATTGGCTGTAATCTGTGCACAGACTAAAATTAATTTACTTGGGGCTTTATAAAATGGCCGTTAGGGCTGAGGGCACCTGTAGATAGGGGACAAGGGTTGTTGTAATGTCGCATATGATGTATTTTGAGAGACTAATAGTTGTTTGTCCAGCTTCCATCTACAGACTCTGGGAACCGTTACACCTGAGAGTGCAAAGCCTGAACGTGGCCGGAGGGTCCACTGACACCTGTGTGGCCTCTAGGAAAGAGTGGCCTGAGCCAAGGGGAGGTGCGCACAGCTGAGCTGTCGAGGCAAACATCACTTGCTCCTCGCCAGAGAGGGAGAGCCACGGCCAGAGAGGGGTCCGGAAAAGGGGTTTCAAAGCTCATCACATCGAGGGAGCCAGCTTTATCGGAGTTGCACAGCTGACGGGGTCGGCTTTGCACCTGGAGGGAGTGGTCCACAGAGAGCGGTGGGCTGTCCTGCATCTTCATCCTTGAAATCGGGTTCGAGGAAGGTGTGGGGCACATCTTTTCATCGTTTCACTTCCTCTGCCGTGGAAGTCATCTGTTCACGTGGTGTTCTGGTGGTTCGAGTGGTGAAGCTTCCTGAAAACACCTGTCTTCCTGGAGAGCATCTTTGTGCTTGTGTTTGCAAGGACACCAGAACGATAGGGAAACAGTTCCCCCTGGTGCCAGGCCTGTCCACCTTGTTGCCCTGAGAGAGAAAGAGAGAATAGCAAGTGCATGATCAAAACTCAACAAGGCAGGCTACGTCAAGAGGAGCATAAAAGAGGGGGTCTACCATTCACTTTTGGGTTAGGGGCAGTGTTTGCACGCCAGGGGAACGGGGGATTGAACACAACCCACCTGGCATTACTCATCAGCATATCTGCAGCCCAAGAAAAAGGTGGTAACCTCTGAAGAAAAACAGCTTTCCACGAAAATTCTGAGGAGAACAAAAAGCGGAGGGTCAAATCGATTCAGCAAAGTCTGACACAGTGTTTTGAACTTTACATGTGTTTCTATTTTGCAAGGTTCAATCAGCAATATTTTATGCTTTAAATCTTAAATCACATTTTAAAGATCACACACTTAGGTTTAGATATTAGATTTCACCTCTAATATTAAATTAGGATCGCATTTTAATACTGATTCTTATATTAGATTTAAGTTAGCTGATAACTATTTGATGCTACATTTTAACTTTTAACTTTTAAATTTTATCAATTGAATTTACTTCTATTCTAAAATTAGGTTACAACAGAACAACACATCAACCTTTCAAGGGTTTGGAGTTACATTTATATTTCAGTGTTAACATCATAAAGTATTATGGGTTATTGATCTATTCATTATTTCTGGTTTAAGCTTTTAATGAGAGGGCGATCCGTGCAGTATACAACTGTATTCTTTTACAGGTGCGGTTCCAGTGATTCCTGAATAATAAAGATTGCAGAATAATAATAATAATTACAAATTACAAGAAGAAGGTTTTGATTAACTGTGCATGTGTTTGGGTGTTTGGACTTTCTGCACCAAAGTGTCTTTTGTGTGTTTACCTTTTCAGGTCAGCTCATTTTAACTGAGAAGTGGGTCAATTTTATCTCCTGTTTTAGAGTGTGTTACATTTCAGTGCTCACAGGTTGCTGTTTTTAAACAGTGTTTGTGTTACAGCTTGAGAGGGACACGAGGAGTTCAGCATGGCGGATGGGCATAACAGAATTTTACTGGCTGGAAGTGTGATGATGTTGATCATGATTCTGATTGTTTTATTGCTGGAATCTCTTTGTGTTATACCAGGTCTGCAGAGGTGTCGTGCAGAGGAGCCTATAAAGGTCAGGAGAGAGGTCCCTAGACTTAGGGCATGGTCACAGATTCAGGATATCGATCAGTTGACTCTCAACTTGTCTCACAGCTTCCAGATGAACAGCTGGTATAAGTATGCTCAGTTTTTAGCCAGGGGGCGCCATAGCTCTGAATGTTATGTATGCACAAAGCTTCCTGTCACTGCATCCCACCTGCCCTTGCGTGTGAAGCCTTTAGAACGCAAGTTGTCTTTTTGTTTTTTACAGTACAGTTCCAGGGGGTTCATCAAACAACCAGAGAGGTGTGTGGCTAGAAGGTACGAGCTGACACAGTCTGACCCGGTGGTGGTCCTAAGCCAGTTTGTGGAGTGGACACCTGGTGAACAGTTCCCAGTTTGTGTACACCGAGTGCATCACCAAGACTCACATCAGGTGGTGGTTGGCTCACTGCCAACACAGAGCTGCCAGGCGGTGTACCACCCTGGGAACATTCACGTGGGTGTCCCTGGAGTGAATGGGACGTTTCCTGTGGAGGATTTGGCTTGGTTGTGTGGTCACGCTGTGTTGTTGTCATTACCTGCGAACTGGACCGGACTGTGCGCACCTGTGGCGGTGACGGATGACTCATTCATGGCCTCAGTCAGCAATGGGTCTCATTATGTTCGTGAGAAGAGAGCAATTGTTCTCAAGCCTCATGATTCCATCTGGGGCTCAGATGTCCCACAGGAGTTCAAACATTGGACAACAGGTGAGAAAGTCATACTTTCTCTTTTTCCATGGGCAGGTGTAGGTAACTTTGCTTCACTACACAAAGAAGCATGGGGTGGGCTGGCTTTAACTCCCCTTTGCAGAGGCAGTCAGAGGTATCTGTCCTGGATTGACAAAGATGACTTTCAGGAAAACTAAAACACTGACTAATGCGTTTATTGTTCTGTGATTCATAAACTGACTTGTATGTGTTCTAATCCTAATATCTACACCACTGCTGGTACATATACAATGTGCTCTGAACGGTCTTATTTAGGGATGCCCAACGTGCCTTACTGCATATGCCACTTTTTGCCTCTATAACAACATCAACTACTACCTCATACATATACTGTGTACATTGACTCATACGCTGCTTTGCCACTTTGCAAATGTCAATGCTAGAAACCTTTAGTTTATTTTAGTTATACAGGTAGTCCCCGATTTACGAGCGAGATCCGTTACAACGAGGCGCTCGTAAACCGGAAATCTCGTAATTTGGAACGGCCGCCATTTCTCTCGTAAATCCGGAATTTCGCTCGTAAATTGGAACGGTTTTCGCTAGCGCGACTACAAACACTCTATTTTCATCCAAAAACTGCTTATGAGTGCATAAAAATGATCGGAAACGTGTGTCCATATGCTTAGCTAACTAACTGTGGTGAAAAAACACATGAAAACTCAGTATTTTTTGCGTTTTTTCCAAAAATTCGCAGCTCGTAAGTCTGGAACCTCGTAGATCAGAGCGCTCGTAAATCGGGGACTACCTGTATACTTTTTATACTCTTTTTTTTTATACTAGTATGCAAAAACTCAGGACAATATTATGTTCATTAAATGTTTAATGTTTTAGTTTTAGAGTTGGTGTAAATTTTCATACTCTTATACCACTATGCAAAAAACTCAGGACAGTGTTAGTTTTACTATTTTATGCTTATGTCTATTATTATATGTTTCAGTGTTTCAATGTTTAGATGTTTACTGTTGCACCGAGGGACTGAGAGAAACGCAATTTCGGTCCTGTGTATGTCCTGTACTGTACATATTGCAGATCTGACAATAAAGTTGACTTTGACTTTGACTAAAGTAAAACAGTTGATTTATTTTCTTTTAACCGAGTTTGACTGGTTGTTTTAATCGGCTGTGGATTGTTAGATTCCATTAATACAGAGATATCAGGGCCACATGTGGGCAAACTAAAGCAGGTGAGGTGAACAGAGCATTACCTCTAGCTTTTTAGCTAGCTCGTATGTATTGCGCGCTAGGGATGCAGGAAAAAAAATCAATTTTTTTAAAGAATCGAGGTTCTTAGTCTGGTGATTCAGAATCGATTCTAAAAGCCCAAAAATTGATTTTTTTTAAACCCAAAAGATAAATAAAATAAAACCATATCTCATAGTATATGAAAGAATACATAAAATGAAAGGTGGCAGAAAGAAGAAGAAATCTGATCCGAGCCAGTGACCTCCAGGACCCGATAAGGATAAAGCGGGTAAAGATGATGTATAGATGGCTTTTGTTGAAAAGATTTCCCAAACAAATCTTTTAAACAAAATCCATCCATACACATTTGAAACATGGATGAATGCAACATCAAAGTCAAAGTCAAGTCAAAGTCAACTTTATTGTCAGAACTACAATATGTACAGGACATACACAGGATTGAAATTGCGTTTCTCTGATTTTGAAGTCTATTTTATTTTGAGTTAAATGTTTATGCAATACAGTAGGTTGAAATCTTTGTTTGCGTTTGTATTTTGAATTATTTGTGATGACTGGAGACATGTCCAGGGTGTCCCCTGCCTCTCGCACAGTGACTGCTGGATATAGGCACCAGTGACCTCCGTGAGCCGATTAAGGCCCTGTTTACACGGACACTGTGTGGGGGAAACGGATGTTTTGGGTATGTTAATTAGGTGAAAAGTTTTGCGTTGACACGGTCGAATTCTGTGGATACGACTCTCTCCCCCTCCACCCCCCGTCCTCATGATTTCACTGTAGTTACCATGCTGGGCCGTTAGATGGCGCTGTGATTTTTGGAACCTTCACTACTGCGCATGCGCTGCCTGAGGTAAACAGAGCAGCTGCCTCGTCTGTTTTCCTCTCTGGCTAAAATCAGCTAACTACAAGTTGTTGTCAACAAGTTAACAACAAGTTAAAGCTGGAATTTGGATAAGAGTCAACAGATTTGAGTCAGTGGGACCCGCTTCATCTAACAAGCTGCACACCAGACGCTGAGCCTGTGGACCAGAACCGCTGAGTGGACTGTGGACCAGAACCGGACTTTACTCCGTGATAAACAGCTGACTTACAGCAGGTAAATCAACGTTCTTAATATAATGTTTGCTTGTGTTTACTTTGATCACACAACAACTGAGTTTTTATTTATTTATTTATTTCTGCCAGGTGGAGCTGTCGTTCCAACAGGCTGATGGTTCTGAGGTTCTGATGGGTCCAGATGAACACACAGCAAGAGTCCAGTAGTTACAGTTCGGTTCACGTGTTTTAATAGTGTGTTCAGTTTAATTCTCAGTGTTTGTGTTACGTACAGTTTGTGGTGCTGAATAAATAAATAAATAAAAAATAAACCTGGTGTCTTCATTTTCACAGCACGTTACGCACTGTTTAAAAAATGTAACGAGTCCAGATAGATACTGTAGTTCAGATAAATTTACATCTCCCACGCCAACATAAATACTGTTTATTATTGTTAAACTGTTATATTTTGCAGCGTGACACGTGAAATGTCAGACTGTCCGCGCGTGCGGGCTGCGCGCATGTGTTCAAACAAAAGCTCCACGGGAGATGTTTACATTATCAGCGGGGGGTCAGCGAAAAACTTCCACCTTGAGAGCAGGGTCAGAAAAGTATCGGTGTCATCGAGGGGGGCCAGCAGCGTCGTGTAGGCGATAAGCAAAGTCGCAAAGAGAAAGTAGCGGTTACACTCAAAATACGCGCCGTGTAAACTGGCCCTAAAGCTGCCGCATTCTATTCATATATCCATCTGCTCACAATTCAGGCTGCTGTATTTATACTGTATTATTTGACATTATTAATGTTTGCTACAAGCATACATTATTGTTTTAAATAAATGTTTTATTTGTTTACATTGTTAATATTTTCATGATTTCAAATAAATCGTTTCAGAATCGAAAATCGTTTCAGAATCGAAAATCGATTCTGAATCGAAAATTGATCCTGGAATGAAAATCGTTTTAGAATCGAAAATCGATTTTTAATCGAATCGGTGCATCAAAAATTGGAATCGAATCTATTCTCCAGACACAGAGATTCGCACCCTTATTGCGCGCCGCTAGCTTAGCGCTACGTCAGTGCCGGCAGTTGTCAACGAGGGGAGGGGGTTGTCTCTTCGGTAGGCAGAGCGCTCTGTTCTGTTGACAGGGCGGTGCGTCTTGTGTAATGGTAGGGGAAACGCTGAGTACCAAATCAATCAATCAGTCTGAGCGCGATCAAAAGGGTTTTCTATAAGATGCTGTCAAACGATTGAGACTGGAGCCATCTTCTTTGGCCCTGACTGGATTCAGACTAGCCTTTAAATCGTCAGTGGGGGGCAGGGGTCCTCCCCCAGAAATGTTTGAATAAAGTAGATGCCGTTTCCTCCATTTTGGTGTATTTTAACAGGTTGTTAAACCTCTACGTTTACATACATTATTTTGTAAACGCTCTGCTTCTGTCAAGCATCCTACCCCCCAGTCCCCCTTACTTGATGGTTCGTTGTTGTCCGACTCCACATGTGCACCTCCAGGCACTTACCTATGGCTGCCTTTGGGCTCCTGCCCACGTATGACAGCCTGGTTAGCTCGGCACTTACCCCCACCACTATTTTGGGGGTGGGGGATTTTTTTTAAGTGTAGATGTGAAAATGCTACACAAGTGGTTGTTAGGGTTTATCTAATTATTTTCAGTTTACATATCCAATACAAGTTTTATTTGTTCAAGGCAGTCGTATTTGTTCATAACTTTATTATTGGTAAACCCAAGAGTTACTGGATCCAAACAAACAGTTACTGTCTGGAACACACCCTGTCTAACTATTTTCCCAGATCCTGTTCCAGCAGGATCCGGCTCAAATTAAGCACTGGTTGCACATAATGCACATCATAAAAGTGACAAAATTTTCTGTCAATATGCAGAATAAATATTAGACTATAATAAATGGTAGGAGTATATTTCATTTACCCTGCTGTTGCCCAATCAGATGAAAACTCAACTGAGAAAATCAAAAGCGAATCAAGCGATGTCAACAAATCTGATCTTAAAGCCTAAATTACCACTAAGAAATTACAAGTAGTGCTGTGCGATATGACGATATATATCGTGGGGACGATAGAAATGTCTATCATGCTACTTTCCTTCTATCGTCTCTATCGTGATAAATAAGAATAAAAAAATAACTGTCGCAAAGAAGCTTCATATTGTGTTTTGCGAGATGACTGCGCTGCTTTATGTTTGACGCATGCGCGGGTTTGCGACACATGCTTTACGTTGTTAAACTCGAGAGCAACAGAGCCGCAGGGGCATGAAGCCGGTGTCACAACAAGGAGAAACAGCTGCACAGGCAGTCCAAGAGGAATAACTTTTACCAAAAAGAGGGGGAAGCTCACCTTGTTAGCTTCCATTATTTCGCTCCGCTGAAACTCTGAGACAAAATGGGTCCAGAGGACACGAACCCAGAGTCCAACCGAGTCCGAACTCGGGTCCAGTTAACCAATACAAAACAGACCAGAGACACAACAGAACCGGAATCAAACGCAACGTTTTCTCTTTTCTGTTTCTTGCTTTGTTTACTCCAACTTCCAGAGCGGATTTCTTCTTCGTGGGTTTTATTAGCAGCAGTTGTTTTACCGCCACCTGCAGGAAAAATTTGGACCAAAGTAGAAACTCTTTTTCTACTTTGGTCCAAATTTCCTTGTTCTTTTTGTTCACATTTATCCATTGTGCCGTAAGACTGATCATGCTAACAGGGCTAACACGACGTCCAAATGTCTGTGGTAAAACTCACCCAACAAGTCGTGCTATCGGCTATTAGTTTCTCAATGACGTCAGAAATGACGACTTGTAACTCTGGTAACATTACGTCAGAAAAATATCTCTGACTGGGGATGATGTAGTGAGGCTCAACGTACCGTAGTCCATAAATCTTCGGAATCTGACATCCTCAACAAAAAAAAACTACTTCCACACCGTTGACATTTTGACTTCTTCCTCTCTGCTGTGAGATCAGGTAGGCGCATGTGACGTCATCATCCCATTGTGCTGGCGCTGCAGGAATCCTTGTCACTAGGAGTCTTTTATATCTGTGTTATTTTGATGGAATGGCTGATGTCCGATATTGAACTTTACCGCTAATATCAGCCAATACCGATACCATGCCAATAATATTGTGCATCCCTAAGATGGACCTTTACCAAAATTATGGAAAGTCCAAAGAACGCTCTACATTTAGTCGTCCAATTTAAAACAGAGGCCGAAAACGTGGAAAAGCTGCACAGGAGTTTGATATCAGAGGGTTGAAGGCTTGATGAGACTAAAACAAATTATTTTCAGCTACATGTTGTTTTATTCTCTGTAATCTGTTTTAAATTGATCAGTTTTACTCATCTAAAAGTTTGTTGTTCTGTTACAAACACTAGGACAAACATACCACTTGTCATCTTTACTGTCCAAACCAAAAGTCTGCAGTCTACAGCAAATTAAATTAACTGCTCTCAGCGTTGCAGAACTTCAGTTGTCTATGTTTGTGCCGTTAAATATAACGTTTCATATTCCAGCTGTAATAAAATAGAACAATATTTCTGAAATGGCTAAATGAAGGCCATGCCGGCATATTCTTGTATCAGCATTGTAGCTAAAATAATCATGATGGACACTGTGGCTGTTAAAGCTACCAGCTGATTAGTTGGTACTCTTACAATAGTGGGCTCCTTTGACCCAAATACCTCTAGTTGATTTCAATTAGACTGAGCCTAAAGTTGAGCTATAACAGAAAACCAACGTCAAGGTGCACAACCGGACCGTTACTTGTATCACTTAATCAAAGTGAATGGCGGTGCAGGGTGTATTGTGCAGAGGGAGTCTTGGACAGGAACTAAAACCTATGAGTGAAGGCTGCTCCTCTTTGTGTTCATCAGCAGAAGCAGCAGCAAACGATGCTGCAGCTCTGAACCAGGTCCTCGCACGTCGTCACCAAGGGTTCGTTAACTCCTGTCCGTGCACAGGATGAAGGCAGGAGGCAGCTGGAGTCCTCGTTCTCAAAATGCACTGAGCATGGACTGGTATGAGATTCTGACGTTATGGTAACCTTGAGCAAAAATGCCAGTTTCACTGTATTAAAACAATTAAAAAATATATATATATTTTTTTTTTCAAAACTCGTCTATTTGCCTGTGCACGTATAGTATTAGTTGTTGAATAAAATGGAGGCTGTATATCTCACCTGCTAACACGCTAATAGGTGTAGCTTTGTGCAAACTTATTTCATAACAGCTTTACCTTGAAAAGACAGACGAGTGTTGCTTCTTTACAAGTCACGACTGTTGTCTTTCAATTATAATGTACACATTTTTCGGCTTTTGGAGAGGGAGTGTAAAAGTTTCGGTAGCTGCTGGGTGGCTTGTGTGTCTGGAGAGGAAAATAATATACCTACATATATAATAAACATATAATAATATACATACTGAGAATCTTCTGAGAATCTTCACCAGCAAATATACATACTGTATATATTTGGGCTTTATATTGAGTATATAGACCCTGAGTCCGTCGTATGTACACAATATTTATTGTACATCTGTCAACACTGCTCTGCATCTGCTGTAGAAGCAAAATCGAGACATTTATTGTTTCCAATAAGTTTCTCTTATTAGCTATGAGTTGATGCTGCATTCAGTGACAGCTGGGATTTTTAAATTTTTCCTATTTTTAACATCCAACTACAAAAGCAAAACAAAGATCTAGGCAAAACGTTAACACTTTAATAGTAATTTCTTGAAGTGAACTTCAGCTTTTTTTTAAAAAGTTAACGGTAAAACAGGAAGTAAATTCAAACAGACAGTGAGGTCAGAACGTTCAACTCAGAGTTTAGTGTCACGTTAAAGGTGCTATGTGTAACTTTCTGTAGAGCGCAGAACTTAGAAATATTTTCAACAGGCAAAGCATTCTGATCCCTCCCCCTCAGAGCCATATATGGCTCTGCTCCCCCTGGCCCTGCTGAAATTCAAATTCAAGCTCTGTTTTTATTGGCTGATTCAAATTCAAGCTCTGTTTTTATTGGCTGGTTACAAACTCTGTTTTTATTGGCTGGTTAACGGCGGGTCACTCTGTGTTTTTAGTGTTTTTATAAATGCTGATAGAGAAGCAAGGGGACTATAGTTTTTTTCAGAGATTACTTTGTCTAACACCAGTCTGTCAGTAGATAGTGACAGAGTGAAGAAATATGTTAAAAATATATTGTTAGAAAAGTTACAGACTGCACTACAAAGTTACATAGTGCAGCTTTAAAGTCTTTAGAGTTAACACAGCCTTGTTTTGAGTTTTTGTGTTGGCGGGGCCTTTAAATATTTAAAAGTTTGACTCACACTGGGTGTGATGTAATATTTGGTTTATGCCTTATTAAAGTGAGGTATAACACTCTAATCATATTTTGATGTTCACCTGAGAAACCTCAGAGGATGTCTTTAACAGTCCTTCTGTCTCCAGCTGCACCTTGTGTCCTCTGTCCCTTACTACTGTCCCCGTCCCCCTCGATCAGTGCCCTCCACCTTACTGCACACACCCACACAGCAGAACAAAAATTGATTAGTACCATGGCTTAAAATAGATGACTGGTTGTCATGGTAACACTCACAATGAGCGGTTGTCTTATTTAACAAAACGCAGCTCCTCTACGCCGGCTGAAGGTGTTTGTGTTGCTTTGCGTGCTGCAGGTGAGTGCGTTTGTCAGACTGGTTCTTCTGGGACGTCGGCGCACCAATCAGACGGCAGAAAATCCTCTCCAATCTCCTTTTCTTAACTCTCATTGGCTCTGACTCCGAATCTCACAACCTTCACCTTGTGAGTGCTCACACCAGTCACCACTCTGTTGCTATGGGCTGTTTCCATTGACCTCGTTAGGATCAAAAGCTGGTCTTATTCAAATCTGGTTGTATTCCCAGCAGCGCCATCATCAACGTCCTCTTACTGGCAGGGTTTGTTGTTTACAGCATTTTTATTTATTTAGCACCGACTGAAGAAG
>JBBPBX010073527.1:0-17802 GCA_038048925.1 Garcialebias charrua
TGTTATCCTTTTTTCTTTTTTCAAACAACATGTTCATTTGAACACTCAGAAAAAAATATTAAATTCATTGATTCATTTTCATCTCAATGCTCTGGCCAGTTGTAGTATTTCTGCATATTTTAATGTCTTGATGCACAAACGTAGCTTTCTGCAGCAGTCCTGATGTTCTACAGATCCTGAAGACGTCTCCATCTGTTGTTTAACAATATCAAGGTTTGTTCTCCACCTCGGTCCACTCTTCAGGTGAAGACATTTCTGTGAATCCTCGCTCCTCCACGCTCATGGATGTCCAGGTGTTGTAGGTCTGGACGCAGGGGACATCTGGGTCCATTATGGGCTGAATGCTGCATCCACTTTGTCACTTCCCTCATCAGAACCACAGAAAATCAACAGATTTACATCAAAGAATATTGTTGAGTAGTATTCTTTTCGTTGATGCAATCTTACCTGCTGTGATGTGAAAGTCTGGGTTGTACTAGTGGTTCAACATGAAGAGCCTCAGGTGATGGACTGGAGACCTGGAAACCTGAAAACACAAACAAAATAAAATAAAAGAATAATATATTTAACAGATATTTTAAAAGGGACTAATTTTTTAAACTATTAATTAATGTTGAATAATTATTAGGAACATTAACTAATATATTACCATTTCAGTGCTGTGGAGGCTGGAGACGATGTACATGTTGTAGAATTACTTCTGCCTCGTCCACATGCATGTAACTCCACACAGCAGCTGAGCTCACCTCATGAAGTGAAAAGTCTCCAAAAACCAGCAGGAGCTGAAAAAAATTATAACCTGCTGTTTACTGGAAATAACTTTGGCTTCTCTGCAGACAATCCGCTAAAATATTAACTTTTAAATGGCTAAATTGGACGGATCGAGTTTGTAGCTCCTCCATTGTTTTCAAGCTGCGCAGTAGGGAAATTCCTTTACATGACGTCATCATCCTGCGACGGCGAAATCCCTATTTATCGTGTTAAAAAAATGGCGCTAATTTTAAACTGTTTTGGGAGAGAATTTTCATTCATTTAACATTATTTTAGCAAAAACGGTCAGGGGTCAATCTTAATATTTATATATGTTGTGCCATTTTTTGAAAAGTCAAAAGATGATGTCAGTGGAGCTTTAAGACCAATTGTTAGCATGATTAACTCGGTCACTTACAGTGTTTCCAAATATCTGGCGTCTGTACTCATCCCATTAGTTGGCAGCTCAGAACACCATATACAGAACACCATGGACTTTGTGGATAAGGTGAGGGATGTCATCATGGAGACTGATGAAACAATGGTCTCTTTTGATGTCACATCACTCTTTACTTCCTGTTGATGAAGCAGTAGAGGTGGTCTGTTTAAGGTTAAAATCAGACACCACTCTGAACAGCAGGACCACACTTTCCACAGAACAACTGTGTCAACTCTTGAAACTGTGCCTGCAGTCAACCTACTTCACATATGGGGAGCAATATTATAGGCAGAAACATGGGTGTGCTATGGGGTCTCCAGTTTCTCCTATTGTTGCCAACCTGTACATGGAGGAGGTAGAAAAGAGAGCCTTGACATCCTTTTCAGGGAGACCACCAAGTCATTGGTTCAGGTATGTTGATGACACCTGGGTTAAAATTAAATCTCAGGAAGTCCAACATTTCACTGATCACATCAACTCTGTGGATAAATATATCAAGTTCACACGAGAAGATGTAAAAATGGCAGGTTGGCTTTCTTGGACTGTGAGGTCTCAGTTTCTGATAGAGGAAATTTGCAAACTGAGGTGTACCGCAAACCCACCCACACAGACCAGTATTTACAGTTTGACTCCCATCACCCTCTGGAGCACAAGTTAGGAGTCATCAGGACTCTGTACCACAGAGCAGACAGCGTCCCCACTAACTCAGCAGCCAGACAGAAGGAGAAATCACACACAAAACAGGCTCTAGAGAAATGTGGATATCCTAACTGGGCCTTCCTGAAAGCAGAGAAGAAACCCAAACAGGACTCCAGCAGCCATCAGGTGAAAAGAAGGAACCCAGACCCAGACCAGTGGTCATTCCAGATGTTGCAGGAGTTTCAGAGACATTGAGACGTTTATTTTCTAAACACAACGTCCCAGTGGCTTTTAAACCCCAAAATACATTAAAGACTGGTTCATCCCAAAGATCCAGTCCCCCGGCACAAACAGAGTAATATTGTGTATGTTGTTCAGTGTCAGGAGGGTGATCAGTCTTATATCGGGGAAACTAAACAGCCACTGGCCAAAAGGATGGACCAGCACAGAAGATCAACATCATCAGGTCAGGACTCTGTGGTCTACACTCATCTCCAGGTCAGAGGTCACTCTTTCAGGGATGAAGATGTTCACATCCTTGATAGAGAGGAACGATGGTTTGAGAGAGGAGTAAAGGAGGCCATCTTTGTGAAAAGAAACCGTCCATCATTAAACAGAGGTGGATGCCTCCATTTTCAACTGTTCCCCTCTTACAACGCCGTTATTGCTAGCATCACTCAGCCCTCTGTGAAGAGCAAACAACCATCAGGTGCCAATGATCCATCATTAGGCTGATGGTCCTCCTTGATCATGTGAGCAGCTGGTTTTAGCTGTCAGCAGCAAACTGGTTGATCCACTATGAGAAGGTGCTATTTATAAGACTGAGCTGAATACAGCATCTCAGACTGAGGAAGTCTTTCGGACCAAACTTTATTATGTTTGAGTGACACTAGATGCATTTTTACTCTTTAAAAAAAACAACTGTCTTACCTGTAAAGCACTTTGGTCAGCTTCTGTTGTTTTCATGTGCTATATAAATAAATTGACATTGACATTAAAAGACGAAGCGTTTCTACTTTTGTTTTGTTTTGTTTTTTGAATGTCCAGAGGACCAGATTTAGCTTTTTCAGATATAATCTTAGTCCTTCTTCCCATAAAGTTTTACTTTTGTAAACATCTAGATTACAGAAGGATGAGAAGGACTGGATATTTTTAATATAGTAATTGTGTCGCCCTTGTATTATTTTATAATGACAAAAAAACATTTTCTCTTTTGACTTGGTCATCTTTTCCAGCCTCACATCCTTCAACCTGCTTGGTTTAAGAAGATTAAATGTTGTAATTTCTCTTGAAGTGTCATTTCAGTAAAACTAAACCAAGCAGCTGCGATCAGTACAGCAGAACTGTCAGTCATCCTGTGTTTTCTGCTCTTGAACAAAGATCACAGCAGTGAGGACGAGCTGTGCAGGAACCTGAAGTACATCCTGCAGCAGCTTCCCCAGCTCAACTACGCTCTGTTGCGTTTCCTGTGCCGCTTCCTGTCCAGCGTGGCATCACTTCAGCCGAAGAGCTGGAACGTTTCGGCGCTGGCTGCCGTCTTCGGACCAGATATTTTCCAGTAAGAAGGTTTTTAAGAGAGCGACCATCATGCGTGATCAATAATTACTGTTAGGAACATTTGGCTCCTGCAGAAGCATTAAAAGTTTTAAAAGTTGGGATTTTTTTGTTACAACATTCTTTGTGAAACATCTAGAACATTTGGGCATCAGTGTGAACTGTCTTCTTCATCTGCAGCCTGTCAGCTGAAAGAGAAGACATCCGAGACCAGGAGTCGGTCAGCAGAGTCCTGGCAGAGCTGCTGGACCATCAGGAGGGCCTGTTTGACTCGGAGGATGAAGACGTCTCCTCCACTAACGACTACAGCTCCATCAATGAACAGGTGTGCTTCCTTTACTGTCGTCTCCCCCACCCCCCCTCTTTGACGGGACTCAACACAAACGTAAATCGGTTCACGTGAAACACATTTAAATGTCCACATTTAATTCAAAAGCTTGTGCAGACATTTTTCTTTGTAGTGAATGTTTTTCTTGGCCAGAAGATGAAGATGAAAAACTTTCCTCAGACAAAGTGTTAGACTTGTCAACCCACGGTCTGTCCTCATGCTGACATTTGAAATTAGCAAAATTATTAGATTTGTACATTTATGGTAATAGTTTTTGTTCCATCTCTGAATCAATCAACTTAAACTTTCCACCAGCAGTAGAGAATAGAGAGTAGAGAATAATAATAATAATCAGAGATGGGGCACACATCAGAGGCAATGAGGGGCCCATCTTGCCCAGGGACACTTTGACATGTGACGTCAAAGTGTCCCTGGGCAAGATGGGCCCCTCATTGCCTCTGATGTGTGCCCCATCTCTGATTATTATTATTATTCTCTACAGATTCAGATTATCTTTGTAAAGATGTAGTAATGATGTATGAATGTGTGTAGTAGTGTTGTAGGAATGTGTGTAGTAGTGATGGATGAATGTGTGTAGTAGTGATGGATGAATGTGTGTAGTAGTGATGGATGAATGTGTGTAGTAGTGTTGTATGAATGTGTGTAGTAGTGTTGGATGAATGTGTGTAGTAGTGTTGTATGAATGTGTGTAGTAGTGTTGTATGAATGTGTGTAGTAGTGTTGTATGAATGTGTGTAGTAGTGTTGTATGAATGTGTGTAGTAGTGTTGGATGAATGTGTGTAGTAGTGATGGGTGAATGTGTGTAGTAGTGTTGTATGAATGTGTGTAGTAGTGATGGATGAATGTGTGTAGTAGTGTTGTATGAATGTGTGTAGTAGTGTTGTATGAATGTGTGTAGTAGTGTTTATGAATGTGTGTAGTAGTGATGGATGAATGTG
The DNA here is from genome assembly GCA_038048925.1 of Garcialebias charrua. NCBI lineage: Eukaryota > Metazoa > Chordata > Actinopteri > Cyprinodontiformes > Rivulidae > Garcialebias > Garcialebias charrua. The sequence continues at coordinate 4,671 of JBBPBX010073527.1, forward strand.
TGTAGTAGTGTTTATGAATGTGTGTAGTAGTGTTGGATGAATGTGTGTAGTAGTGTTGTAGGAATTAGGGCTTTAACAGAGTACCAGAGTAATCGACAAATCGAGTCCTATAACTTCTATCGAGGTCTTTTTGTCCCTCTCGAGTACTCGTAGTGACGTCATCACGTTGCACTGACGTCATTACGTCACATGATCCGCACCGAGCGCGGGCTAGTTAGTAGAAGCTACAAAATGGATTCCTCTGTGCGGACGAATGTAAGGAGCAGGCCCAGTCTTGTCAAAAAGGTAAAATGCGTCGTGTTTTATTATTATTTTTTCAAAACCTAAATGGATGAAACGGTTTATAATTTTATAGAATGGTCGGCTGCTCATTGAATCAACTTCGTTTCTGTCACTGACCACCGTAGATTGTGACAGGAGGGGGCGGTGTTGCATTGCAGGTCACATATAACACGGGGTCCAATGACCGAAACAGCTTCCTCTCTCTGAGTTTGTTTCACAAACAAAAAGCAACAAATATTCATCTCTCTAGACCTATTAAAAACCTATAAACACAATAATCTCTGAAAGTAAACCTAATTGCACAGCACTGCAGGCGGTGGTGCAGTGTGGCCCCACTTGTTTTTAAGTTTCGTTTTGACGTGTGGGCGCCGCACGGTAGGCAGGCAGCTTAATATTAATAATAATAACTAAAAGTTTTGTTTTTCCTGTGACTTATCTGCAGTATGATAAATGATAGGAGCATAATAAATGCTCCCAATGTTTTGTTGGCCTTATTTTTTATTTTTTTGGGTAAATAATTAAGTTTTTATGCATTTTATTTATTTATTTATTTTGCATCTTAAGAGCCTATGACATCATCAACTACTCGAGTACTACTCGAGTTTATTTATGTTAATGTCGAGTTTAAAAAATTATGTACTTGTTCAACCCCTAGTAGGAATGTGTAGTAGTGTTGTAAGAATGTGTGTAGTGTTGTATGAATGTGTGTAGTAGTGTTAATAATAATAATAATAATGAATTCAATTTATAACGCACTTTTCATTAATGTGTTGTATGAATGTGTGTAGTAGTGTTGTATGAATGTGTGTACCGTACTTTTCGGCCTATAAGTCGCACCGCCTAATAAGTCGCTTTGCCCAAAAAACTTTTCATTAATGTGTTGTATGAATGTGTGTAGTAGTGTTGTATGAATGTGTGTACCGTACTTTTCGGCCTATAAGTCGCACCGCCTAATAAGTCGCTTTGCCCAATTATTGGCAATAATTTGGAAAAATCCATAAATATGTCGCTTCGCCGTATAAGTCGCACATGACATCACCACCGAAATAGCGCATCACCGCTGACGTTACGCGTCACCGCTGACAACCTGGAAATGTGGTCCGACCGAGTGTTCACCGTAGCTCTGCTGCAAATGTCTGCCACAGGAGTGCACAGCAAAGCTTTAAGAAGATTAACACTTAAAGACCATGTAAAGTGAAATTAAATGTGTGTTTTTAGTTTGTCACATGGCATAAATATGTGTTATTAATCACCCATATAAATCTGACTGATTAAAAACATTGTTTACCTTATAAAATTAAGTCTCAAAAATCATGAAAAAACATGATTTTGCCTTGCCCTGGAACGCTGGGGGCGTGTCAGTGCGTGGGCGTGGTTTCAGCGCAGCTGCGCTCGTGTCCTGCCCCCTGAGCTGACTGTGTGGAGAGGCAGACAGCAGAGCCAGTAAACCTGCTCTGTTTTTATCTGAGTTCTGTCTGTAACAGCAGCTACTTTTTCCAAGAGTTACGCTGTTTTTGTAAATAGTTTTCTTGTGTGTTTTTAATCTGGAATGAATAAAAAAAAAAAAGAGTTGTACCATGCGGGAATTGAACCCGTGGGGTTTGGGACGGAAGGCAAGCGCTTTATCCATTGACCTATCCAGGCATTACAGATACTCGGTATAAAACCACGCGGTATAAAAACATGTTATGATTTGTACGGGTGCCCTGACCATTGCGACATCCAGGGAAGATGCACGAACGAGGCATAATTGATTAGCTAGCTAACAATGAACAAAATATCTATGCTATTGCTATCTGATGCTATCTGCGATTCGCGAGTGAACGGCTCCACCGAGGCGAATTTATACGGCTGGAGCTGCAGGGGGTGGGGCTATACTTAAGAAGACCGCGTGACGAAACGCGGTCACATTTAAAACACGCCTAAAAAATCCTGAAACAGAAATATGTTTATACACAGTTTGCTCTATAACTCCAAAATTAATTGAGCTACAATTTTGAGACTTTTTACTCATTTACAAGATTACAATTATGACATTTATAATGTTTATTGAAGAAAATGTTGAAATTCACTTTACACGGTCTTTAAAAACAATTATTTGTTTGCTAAAAATTATAACAAATATGTGTCTAAGCTGAACTTTTCCTTAATAAATGAACTTAATTGTGAAATGAGCTGGATTTAAAAATTTGTTTCGCTATGTCTGATGAAACAATACGTGCGCGCGCAGTGGGCGGAAACCCTGCGTTTCGTTAAAATTTAACAAGAGGAACACCTAATAAAATATATTTGTTAGCTGACATTATTGTAAAAGTGTGTCTCTGTTTAACTTTTGTTAATAAATGATTACAAATCTGCTGAATTTAAAGCGTAAACAAAACGACGCGCGCACCCACAAGAGCATTTCCGCTTTTCAGCGAGAGGTGCATTTCGTTAAAATTTAACTACAGAAACACCAAAAAATATATATTTGTTAGCTGACATTATTGTAAGAGTGTGTCTCAGTTTAACTTTTCTTAATAAATTAAGAAAAAGGGTCAAATCAGCTGAATTTAAATAGTTTTGCTACCGCATAAACAAAACGTGCACGCGCAGCACCAGATATGCAGTAGCAGCGAACAGACCTGCATGTATTTTAATTTTCCAGTCGCGGACCAATTTTTCACTCACCCAAAGTGACGATCCACTGCTCGGTTGCCGTGTTCTGCTGCGAATTTAATCACCTGCAGCTTAAAATCTGCAGAATAAGATTTTCTCTTTGGCGGCATTTTCTCTTTGTTCTCTCGCTCGTTCTCTCCCGGATGTTGATATCGATGTTGTCTTGTCTGTTCTCCTGCTCACTCTACAGTACAGTTTGCACGTAAACAGACTAGAGGGCTCTTTAGCGCCCATAGCTGCCGAGACTGGTACTGCACCATTTTTGGCCAAAATGAAAAACGGTCATACCAGAGCCAAAAATGGGTCTAAAAATATGGGGAAAAAATCCATAAATACTGTATGTCGCTTCGCCGTATAAGTCGCAGGACATGCAAATTAGTAAAAAAAACGGTGACTTTTTTTTTTTTTTTTTTTTTTTGAATGTCCAGAGGACCAGACTTAGCTTTTTTGGATTTTTCTACCTGGATTATTGAGCATGTATCAGGGTAAGTAGGATTATGTTTAAAGTTTTGATGAGCAGACACTCCTGTGAGTCTGTACAGTTACCAAACAACGTCATAACATATATCCAGATTTTTCCCAACAACACAATGAGTTGGTGTTTGGCTGAGCCCTTCATCTCATAAATCACCACGCTGATACAAAACTACTTCAAACTGTGATTAGCACTCTGCTTGTTTTGACTCCAGAAATAGAAGTTTGGGTTAAACATTTACAGAGATTAAATGAATACATCTTTAGTCTGGGAACAAAAAGGTCTCCCTCCTTTCACGCTTACTACGGTAATTCTCAGTAATCAATCTGAAGTTGGCATCTAAATGGTCCCATTCTTCTAGGTATCGTTGAGCTTGATCCAGAATTATATCAAAGAAAGAGAACATTCTTCCATTAAGAAAATATTTCCTCAGAATCTCAAAAAAGCTCTGCTAAGAGAACCAGTCCTCCGAGGTGCGTTCATGCTGCGGTCCATTAACATCCCTTTGAGGGTCCTGACAATCTGATCAGGCTCTAAGAATAGTTTCATGAACATATTCCAAAGTACTAAGAAGTAAACCTTTATCTGGACAATGGCCTGATTGTTTTATAATGTGAAAAAAACAAAACCCTGATATCTCACACAGCATGTTGGTTTAATTTCTGCAACGTTGGGATGCTGTAAACATTTAAATGTAAAAGTGAAAGTACAGACGAGTCGTCGTACAAGTCTGGCATCAAAAATAAACTTAAAACAAGTGTTTGGGATCTATTTTCAGTAGGTCATAAAAAAAACTTAGCTCTTTTATGTCTTTACTTGCTTTGTAACATTATTATTTTTTGTCCTCGGTTTAATTTTCTTTTACTCTTTACAGCACAATCGAAGGAAATGTTATTCTGATAGTGAATGTTTTGTAAACCTAAGCTATTTCTGCTTATCCTGAGCCACTTGCGTTTATTCAAACCCTGGTCTGTTGTAGCTCTGGCTGGTGCACCTCACGATGATTCATTGTTTTCAGTGGCCCGTAGAAGGAGGACATGTTATGCTCGAGTCTCCATTCAGACGTCCAGAAACTTTATCTTGTCCTGCCCAGAACTTCGGATCCGCCCAAGATAACTTGTCAAAACATCTTACACATGGGCATCATCACCAGACAGAATGCTGGTCATCTAAGATCAGGGTCACAAATGAAGGTCAAATATTATATAAGTTCTTAATAGTTTGTGGAAGGGTGTATGCTGTACTCTTGTTATCTTTCTTTTTTTTTTTTCTTTGTCTTCTCAGAGTCAGAGTTTCTTTATTTGCTCGAATGTTGTTGTTAGTCACCAAATGCAAAAAACACCTGGACTTCAGCATTCAACACGGTGTTGTCATTATTGTTTTAAAAATCTTAAAAATAGATCCAGCTGCTGCTCCGAGTTCTGAGAAATTGCAAACGGTGGATCAGTGAAAAGTGTTTGAGATCCAGTGACTCTTCCCCCTGACCAAACGGTGACGACAATGTTCTGACGTCACGTTTAGGTGCCGGCTCAGCTCGCTCGGTCCCTCCAACCAGAGAAGCAGAAATAATAATTAAAGGTCCCGAATCAGCCTCGAATCAGCTAAAACGTACTGGTGGAACAGGGATCTTTCTGTGGCGGGCTGAGTAGAAGCGGTGCAAATGGGGCATTAGAGAGAGGGGGGAAATGACGAGTGCGAAAGTGATAGATCAGGATAGTAAATGGAGAATAATGAGAAAGAAGAGGAAGTTTAAAAAAAAAAGTACAGTAAGTACAATAAAAACTATGTCGTAACCATTGAACCCAGTCCATCCCTGCATTGTTCTGAGGGTTGTTCTGTGAACAAACTTTCATTCTCCCTGTTACGTCCACCAAAGGCACAACATATTAAGGAGGACACGGACTCACACATGACGCTTCAAACATTCAATTTATTTAAGTTTTCCTTCTCTTCATGGTCACTCAGCTGTTTCTATGAGGAAAAAAGAGAAGGTTAAGAACCCCCACTCCCCGTGTCCAACAATAAACAACAACCCCAAAGTATTCAACTGAAAGATGGAACCTGCTGATCTGGTCACACAGAACAAAAAGGTATAGCAGGGGGCCAACCCTATACAGGGCCGTCAAAGCCAATCTGCTGGTACCAGACTAAAAATAGAAAAAATCTAAAATAAAAAATAAATAAAAAACATCTATTGCAAAAGAAAGCAAGAACAGGACAACCAGTCCCTCCAGGCCAAAGTCACAATGAAAAATAGGCAAAAGTAACCAAAAACAGACTGTGTCAGGCTGAGGCCAATGGCTGCGGCCTATACCACCGAAACGCATTCTGGTGACAGGATGAGTGAGAGGGAAAAGAGCCAAAAAAAAACCAAGGGTGGCCAGAGAGCAAAAAAAATAAAAATAAAAAGAAGAGCAAAAGAGAGAAGGAGCTCCCTGGGGCCAGCCCGTTTTTTTTCATTCAACCTTTATTTAGGCAGGTTAATCCCATTGAGCCTCGAGGACTCATTTACAAGAGAGACCTGTCTGCAAACTAAAGAATGATGACAACAGCAACAGTAGAGTTTCCTTGGACAATCAACAATAGACAAACAAGAGAGAAATACAGATTTTTTTTAAAAAAACAAGTTCATAGGCGGGCAGAAAACGCCACAGCTTAAAACAATCGAAAGTTAATTACAAAAAATATACAATTAACCAAACCCCAAAATATATCCAAGGGACAAAATAATAGCAATAATTTGTTCCAAAGCACATAACACCTGACACACTTTGAGTTGTTGAATTGTTTTAATTTAATGAAGACAAGTGATGCTGAAAGTCCAGGTAATGTTTTTGATTTAATCTTGCATGTTGGTTATTCAGGCGAGAAGGATGAGGAAAACTTGTCTTGTTTATTTTGTACATGCCATCTTAAGGATTGCTTAGTGCATCTGAATGTCTGTTATAGCACAAGTGTTTGGATTATCATCAGCCAGGAACCCTACAGCATCCATCCCTTCCTCTATCTGTCCATCCATCCATCTCTCATTCATCCCTCCCACCATCCCTACCTCCCACCATCCCTACCTTTACCCATCCATCCATCCATCAACACATCCCTCCATCCATCTGTCCATCCACCCACCCACTCATCCATCCATCCATCAACACAACCATCCATCTCCATCCATGCATCCATTCACCCACCTAGGGTCGGGCGATATGGCTAAAAAATGATATTGTGATATTTCAGAGCATTATCACGATAACGATAAATTTCGTGATATAACCAAAAAAAAAAAAAAGAAATCAAATTTATTTATTTGACAAAATTAACTTAACATGTTGCTTTGCAGTATTATATAAAAATTAAAAAACAAGGGGTAATTTTACTGAAATTACTTTATTTAGTAAAGTATTCAGTCTCCAAGTATAAAAATACAAAAATAAAAATGATCTGTTATTTAGATTGAAAAAGTCTGCACAAAATATATAGATCAACAAAATCCACCACAAAAACTAAAGTGCAGGTGTAGTTTCCTAAAACAACTAAATAAAATGAAGCTTAAGATCTGTTGAGCATAAATGAAACATACAACAAAATATATGTTGCCTTTAAATGAGCTGTAATTTCCAGAACTTGTAACAAGGTGATTTGATTTGATGTTTATTGTCAGAACTGCAATATGTACAGGACATACACAGAATTGAAATTTCGTTTCTCTCAGTCCCTCGGTGCAACAGTAACTATTTAAACATTGAAACACTGAAACATATAATATTAGACATAAGCATAAAATAGTAAAACTGTGACACTGTCCTGAGTTTTTGCATAATGGTATAAGAGTATAAAAATTTACACCAACTCTAAAACTAAAACTAAAACACTAAACATTTAATGAACATAATACTGTCCTGAGTTTTTGCATACTAGTATAAAAAAAGTATAAAAAGTATAACTATAAAATAAACTAAAGGTTCTAGCCATACCTGTCAAGTTTTGGATTTAAAAATAAGGGACATTTTCTGCCGGGTACGCCGAGCTATCCCACTAGCCCAGGGATCTACAACCTTTATGATCAAAAGAGCCATTTCTGCCCCTTTGTTCACTAAATTAAACGTTTCCGGAGCCACAACACCTGCTACAACTGGGATTCTCAACTGGTGGCCCACAGACCACTTTAAGTTTGTTAAAGGACAATTTTCTGACCTGTAGTTTTCTGGCCATTGTAAAGCTGAAAATATCTAATGATTTGTTGATATTTTTATATTTTAGACTAAAAAAGACCAGATTATCATAAAGAAGGAAAAATAATGTGATCTTTCCCAATTAAAAAATAAAATAATGAACTATGCAGGTCTAGGTAAATTATTTTAATTGTGGAAAAATTAAATATCCTACTTCGAATAAATAAAGTTAACTTATGTTTTACTCCTTCTATTAGTTCTAGTATTCACACATTTGCAAAGGAAATGACAGGAAAAACTGCTAAAACTAGCCCTTTTTGTTGTTATAAGAACAAATAAAATTCAGTTTAAAGTTAGTTTTGATCAAAGCTTGGAAGAGCCACTGCTGAGGGACCAAAGAGCCGCATGTGGCTCCAGAGCCGCAGGTTGCAGACCCCTGCACTAGCCCAACCAAAGTCCAGAACCCCTTACATTTTAAGACAGGTTTACAAGAAATCTAAAATAACTACCTATCAGCCTCTTTCAAACCAGTTATGTGATCACAATCTGACAGGCTTACCTTTGTGCTTGACGGATTTTTCATGCTGACGGACATCGTTCCTTCCCCCATGAGAGAGAGACACTAAAGTCGCGGTTACAAATCTTAAAAAACGCGTAATAAACTTTAGGAAAGTAAATTCGCTGTCCCATTTTTCAACATATTTACACGAAGTCTTAACTTTTTTGGCAGGGACGCGTCCTCTCTCGTTACTTCTCGTTACATCCATCTGTGTTTTTCCGGGTTTGTTCTCGCGCCACCAGCCCTAACATCGCGAGAACTGCCACCGAGGCGACTGCAGGTGGCAGTTCTCGCGAGACTAGTGACAGAGGCACCGGAATGTGTTTTTTTTTTTTTTTTATAATATTATAATACGGGAGATTTCCGGGAAAATAATAATTCGGGATCACGACGGGAAAGAGGGGTAAAATACGGTAGTTTCCCGGCCAAAACGGGAGACTTGACAGATAAGGTTCTAGCATTGACATTTGACTTCTCTGTTTTTTGCAGATGATGTGGTCCTATTGGCTTCATCAGCTCGTGATCTACAGCTTTCACTGGAGCGGTTTGCAGCTGAATGCGATGCGGCCGGGATGAGGATCAGTTCCTCCAAATCCGAGGCCATGGTCTTGAGCCGGAAAAGGGTAGCGTGCCCTCTCCGGGTCGGGGAGGAGGTCCTGCCCCAAGTGGAGGAGTTTAAGTATCTCGGGATCTTGTTCACGAATGAGGGAAAACTGGAGCGTGAGATCGATAGGCGGATAGGTGCAGCGTCCGCAGTGAAGCGGGCGCTGTACCGGTCTGTCGTGGTGAAGAGAGAGCTGAGTCAAAAGGCAAAGCTCTCAATTTACCGATCGATCTACGTTCCCACCCTCATCTATGGTCATGAGCTTTGGGTTATGACCGAAAGAACAAGATCTCGGATACAAGCGGCTGAAATGAGTTTTCTCCGCAGGGTGGCTGGACTCTCCCTTAGAGATAGGGTGAGAAGCTCAGTCATCCGGGAGGGACTCGGAGTAGAGCCGCTGCTTCTCCACATCGAGAGGAGCCAGTTGAGGTGGCTCGGGCATCTGGTTAGGATGCCTCCTGGACGCCTCCCTGGTGAGGTGTTCCGGGCATGTCCCACCGGGAGGAGACCCAGAGGAAGACCCAGGATACGCTGGAGGGACTATGTTTCTCGGCTGGCCTGGGAACGCCTTGGGATTCCCCCAGAGGAGCTGCTCCAAGTGGCTGGGGAGAGGGAAGTCTGGGCCTCCCTACTTAGGCTGCATGGATGGAATGGCCGGCCTGTGTGGGCTAGCTGCTAGCCTAGCTCTGATACCTCCACGTTTGCCCCGCTTCTGTTTCCTGTCACGCCGCTTGTGGCGTTTCCACTGCGGGCGCGGTGAAGGGAGGCTCCGGGCTGGCTTCCGCTTTCTGTCAAGCCGCTTGTGGCGCTTCCACGGCGGGCGCGATGAAAGGAGGCTCGGGGCTGGCTTCCAGAGCAGCTCGCAGTCACGAAGCTCACGTAGCTTCTCCTCGAGCTCATGTAGCTTCTCCTGGAGTTCGCTGTTTATTCCCAAATGAGCGGTTTTTCCGACATCAAGCAGGAATTCACGGCTATACTTGCGTTCTTGAACACGTAGACAAGACGAAGACGTGCCGGCAAATTGCGGCGTGCAGGACAAAACAGACGAAAGCACTGTGTTGCTGGGAGAGAGAGAAGCCGCGGCGTTTGCACGCGCCGCCATCTTGTTTTTTTTTTGTTTAAGTATTACGTCATGAAATTAGCATATCATGATATAACTTTTTTGCCCTGGCAAGCTTTTTTACTGGTAATACTGGGAACGATATGATATGGCCCAGCTCTAAACCCACCCACCCATCCTTCCATCCCTCCCTCCATCCGTTCACCCACCTATCCTTCCATCTATCCATCAATCCACCCACCCACCCATCCTTCCATCAATCCATCCATCCATCCATCCATCCATCTACCCACCCATTCAAGTTCAAGTCAATTTTATTGTCATGCCTATTACGTGTTGCATGAGGTGGAACAAAATTATGTTCACAGGGTCCCAGTTACACCCAACAAAAGCATAAATATAAAGTGTAAAAAGAAACAGTATACAGTACAAGGATCTAAGATATACTGTACGTACACTAAGATATACACTAAACACTATTACAGTAATTTAAAACAATATGGCATAACAACAGCAGCCTGAACATGAGCATCATGTTATCATGTCATCATGTCATTCATCCATCATCCACCCACCCACCCATCCAGCCATCCATAATCTTGTGCTTGTTCTATTTGTATAGGCTTTCGCCATTCCACCACATGTACCACATGAGATGCGAATGACAACTACCAGTAAATCTCTCTGACTCTGACTCTCAGGTTTTGGAAACTCTAGTAACCACAAGTAAACCTGCAGTCTGAGAGCGCAGTGCTCCTTTAGGAAAATATGGAACAATAAGATCTCGAATTTAAGATTGAGCTAGGATGTTGAGAGCTTTGTAGGTTAGAAGTAAGATTTTAAATTCAATTCGGGATTTGACAGGGAGCCAATGGAGATGAGCTAAAACTGGAGAGACATGATCTCTCCCAGTAACTCCAGTTAAGACTCTGGCAGCAGCATTCTGAAGACTTTTTAAAGAAGTATTTGGACACCCAGATAACAAACCATTGCAATAGTCCAGTCTAGACGTGACAAATGCATGAACCAGTTTTTCTGCATCATTTTTAGATGTTTCTAATTTTAGTGATATTACGCAGGTGGAAGGAGGTTCTAGTAACATTTTTAATGTGGGGGATAAAAGACATGTCCTGATCAAAAATAACACCAAGGTTTTTAACATTAGAGCTGGAGGCAGATTAATGACATCCAAGGAGGGAGAAAGACTGAAACATTAATTCCTAAGATGTTCAGGTCCAAAAACTAAAACCTCAGTCTTGTCTGTGTTCAAAAGCAGAACATTTAGGGTCATCCAGGTTTTTATGTCATTAAGACATGTTTGTAACTTAAGTAACTGATAGGATTTATAGGGTTACGTGGACACATTTACCCGTAACTGTGTATCATCAGCATAACAATGAAAATGTATTCCATGTTGTTTAATAACTTTACCTAATGGAAGCATATAAAAAGTCAATAGTATTGGTCCAAGTACTGAGCCCTGAGGAACTGCATGATTAACTCTGGTGTATGAAGAAGATTCATTACTTATGTATTTACAAACTGGAATCTATCAGATAAATATTATTTAAACTAGTTTAGAGCAGTTCCTGTAATTCTAACATCATATCCAAGTCTCTGTAGTAAAATATTGTGATCAACTGTATCAAATGCAGCACTGAGGTCTAACGGGACCAGTGGAGACACCTGTCCATTGTCTGAGGCCATGAGAATATCATTAGTAACTTTCACCAGTGCAGATTAAGTGCTTTGGTGAGCTCTAAACCCTGACTGAAACTCTTCAGATTATTTCTTTGCAGATGATCATGTAACTGACCAGCAACTATTTTCTCTAGAATTTTTAGATGAAAGTTAGATTAGATATAGGTCTATAATTGGCTAGGATTCCTGAGTCAAGGTTATGTTAAGTAAAGTTTTAATTACATCAATCTTACCATACCATACTATACCATACCATTTTATTTATAGAGCACTTAAAACAACAACCAGGCCAGCCAAAGTGCTGTACAAACAACAGGCAAGACACAGGCAACATACACAATGAAGTACAAAAAATAGACATAAAAACATTTCAGATAATAAATATAACGACCAAACACAGATCATCTGGTGTTGAAAGCAACAGAATAGTAATGGGTCTTTAAACGGGATTTGAAAATCAAGAGGGAGGGGGCCTGTCTGATGAGCAGAGGTAACTCATTCCAGAGTCTTGGGCCTGCTACAGAGAAGGCCCTGTGACCTCTGCGTTTAAGACAAGTTCCTGGAACTGTTAGGAGTACTGTAACTGGTCCGCTGACCTCAGAACACGTGGTGGGACATACGGGTTTAGCAAATCAGAGAGATAGGCGGGGGCGAGACTGTTCAGCGATTTGTAGACATACAGGAGAATTTTGAACTGGATTTGAAGTTGATCCAGTAGCCAGTGCAGGGAGGCCAAGACTGGTGTAATGCGCTCTTTTTTGCCTGTACTGGTTAAAAACCGGGCTGCTGTGTTCTGGACCAGTTGTAGTCATGCAGTGGTGGTCTGACTGATACCAGACAGGAGTGAATTGCAGTACCGGTAATCCAGCCTAGATGTGATAAATGCGTGTATTACTGTCTCCAGGTTATTTTTGGATAATATGGGCTTCAGCTTAGACAGTCGCCTCAGCTGTAAAAAACAGGATTTAACAATCATGTTTACATGACTGTTGAGTTTCATGGAAGGATCCATTATCACTCCCAGATTTGTGAATTTTTGTTTTTCAGACAGGTCTAGAGCAGAAAGGTCGATGCAGTGGTTCGTGATTGTGTCGTTGGGAGGGAACAACATGGCTTCAGACTTCTTTTCATTGAAACTTAAAGGGGACCACAGATGCAAAATTCACTTTTTAATGTTTTTTTTACTCAACTTTGGGTATTTACTTCATAAAAAAACAGTCCTTGTGCCAAAAAAATGCACCCAGTGGTTTATTTACTCTAAGTAGATTTATTTATTTTTGATAAATACACCTGGATTCACACTTCCTGCAGTTATTGACGTCACAAGCCGTAGCCAATCACCTCAAACCTGAGTCCAGCCCCTCACCTAGCAACCCCTGGTTAGGCTCAACCCACTTCTGTATTAAACACATGACTGTTGTTTTTCATGATTTCATCTCATCTTTTGTTTATATGTTCTTAATTTCATGTGTACAGCACTTTGTTGCAGCTGTGTTTTTTTAAATGGCTTTATAAATAAAGTATAATTGTTATTTTTATGTTTTAGTTCAATTTTTAGTGTATTTGCGATCGCTCCCAACGCGCAGCCGGCAAAAATTAAACGAGCGGACCCCCGGCGTAGGGA
>JBBPBX010073529.1:0-17801 GCA_038048925.1 Garcialebias charrua
AGGGTATTGGAGAAAAGGGCTGTACAATGTTTAAAAAAGGAGATAAAACAGATGCAGGAGTGAAAATTGAGTTGGTGGAGGGGTGGAGTGATGTCCAGTACCAGCAGATTGCTGCATGTTTGCGAGACAGAGGGGGACGCCCTTCTCCTTGTAATGATGCTTTAAATGCTGAGAATTCAGATGATTTTTTGACGGCTTTAAAAACAGTAGAAGTTAAAAAAGGGGCACCTGTGTGTGGTTTGCAGAAACATGTGTGGATTTGTGCGACTGCATGGAAAAGCTTACATGAAAAGAATCAGCAAATACAGGCGCAAATGTTGAAGTACAAGGCCGCTTCGGAGGAAGCGCAGACAGACTGCTTGTTGCAGAAACAGCATGTGCAATTATTAAATCAGCAGTTGGAAAAAATGACAGAACTTGTAGAAGGAGCCATGTTGAAAAGAGAAAAGTACAGGAGGAAAAAACGAAGCGTCTCCCCAAAGGGAGTCAGAAATGATTACTTTTGGGACAAAGAGCAGGACGTGAGCAGTCAGGTGGAGGTTGCTCCTCCTGTCTCCTCGGTCTCCAGTCAACTGACGACGCGCGGGCCAAAAAGGGGTGCTCAGAAAAACACGAGACCCACTCGCTCTGCTCTCTGGAGAGCATTGATTCAATCAGGGGTTTCTCCTAATGAGATAGACGGGTTGCCTACGGAACAATTGAGGTCCAGATGTCAACAGGAAAAGTTAAAAGTGCATTGTGCTGGTCTTGACTTGGAAAATTTAACACGGGCCCTGAGTGACGTTTTCAAAGCAGCTCCTGCTCTCACCACTTCCTCAGCTGAGCTCAGACTCACGTGCAGCTGTGCAGTGGGGGAGCGGAGCGGGGAGAGGAGCCAGGCTGCTCATGTTGAATCAGACCGAGACTCCTCTGAAAATGAGAAAATCAGAGTGAGAAAAAAGAACAGAAAAGGCAAACCAAGAACACAGTTATATCCAGATTTGCAGGATTTGATGGACTTCGAATAAATAAATAAAAAGCCAGGCCCCAGAAATAAGAATTACAAATTGGTCAATAGATGATATTAGGCAAATAGAAATTTATTGGAAGAATAAAAATGTTCAAAAAGTTCTGGCACTCGTAGACACTGGGGCTGAGGCTACGTTAATTCACGGAAACCCTAACAGTTTAAATAGTCCTGTTGTTCCCCTTTCAGGTCTTTGGGGTGGAGCGACCTTTAACGGAGGTCAGGAGACGGTCCTTGTTTGATGTCGTTGTTGTTGTTGTTGTTGTTGTTGTTGTTGTTGTTGTTAAGCATGAGAACAGAGTGAAAGAAATAGAGAAAGTGATTTAAGAGACTGAGGAAATGTGTTTCTCATCTGTTGTGAGTCTTTGTTCTAAAAATGTGAGTGTGTTTGTTTGTGTAATTTGTCAGCTGGAGTGTTAAAGAGACAGGCAGAGGAGAGCATGAGGAGGTGTGTGCGGCGGAGCTACAGTAGCCCGCTCCCTCTGTCCGGGTGTGTGTGTGAGTAGAAGCGGGGTGTGACAGCCCCTGTCTCATGTGTGTAAAAGGTGTGTGTGGTTGTGAGTGTGTTTGGAAAATGCGCGTGTGTACTGCAGCTCTGAGGAGATGTGTGCAGGATGAGAGTAGCGGAGGCAACATATGAGCCGTGGGCCAAGAAAGGTCGGTTAAAATTTGTTTTGTTTTTTATGTACAGCAGTGTTCGTGCATGTGCATTGCGGAATACCAGTGAACGAGAAAGAGCGTGACGTAGGCGCGCAGGTTCGTGTGTGAAAGTGGGAGTTATGCATGGAATGTTGAGCTGAAAAGTTGGAGAATGAGGAGCAGGGGAGGCTAGAGGAAAAATTAAAAGGGAGTTCAGAAGGAGCTGAGACAAAGCAGCTCTAAAAAAAAAAGTGTTGGTTTTCATGCTTATTTTAAAAGAAAAGGTTTCCAAGTTTTTATTTCCTCTCTTCGAGTTTAATGAAACTTTTATCTAAAAAAGATCACTAATTTCTGTCATTCTATCTCAGTTTTTTGCTTTTTTCCAAAGCTTGATGTCGTGGTGTGTCGTTGTCTGTCTGATGGGACAACAGAGGTGGGCCCTGAGGATGACCAACTCCTGAGAGAGGCTCCTGAAGGGTGGTGGCTTGTCGTCTGCTGGGTCGACGCTTCATCGCTGCTGCAAAGCTGCTGCCTGCCAGCGCACCTGAGGATGGGTGTTCGTGCTCATCTGTGATGTGTGCTGATGACCACACCTCTGAAAAACGAGACGTGTCCTGATGAGGACGCTCTTTGCCACGAGATGAACAGACAGGACGGCTTCAAATGTCCTGTACATCGGTCCTGCTGGTAACAAGTGTGGACAGAGCGTGGGCAGAGCAGTGGTGTCCGGCGCGTGTAACGTTCCAGTGCAACGACCTTGTGCATCGACCTTTAAGGTGTGCGAGTTGTTCCAGAGGGTGGAGCCACGATCGTGAAGTGCTAGTTTGGGAACATTTTCATTTTTTATTGTTCTTTGAGTTTTTATTTTGTTTTATTTTACCTAAAGTGATAAAATCTGAAATGATGAAATGGGATTTGTTTTTAAGACTAAATGATGATTAATTAGAGATGACATGCACATGAACAGATATGTGCTATAAACCTGAATAGGTTTTATCTGGACAGTAAAATCGTCCTTAAAAGTAACTAGGTGCCTTTTTAAAGGATGTATGTGTTGTATGCTTGTGGAAATGGGGACAAAAAGACTTATTGATTGATTAATTGGCAATTCTGCTTTGCAGTCACTCTGGACCCTTTGATGCGCATCAAACGGGCCCATAAGTACCGAAATTTGTGAAACTTGTGATTGAGTTTGTATGTCTGACTGTCCACTTGAAAGTGTTAAGGGAAGAAGTTTTACAGCTAATAAAGTGAGAATGTGCAGTATCCCTTCTTTACTTTTGTATTTTAGTGCTTTGTTTTGTAGGAAGGATCATATAATTAGATTAGTTGTAACACTGTCTTAGAATGATGATTGAACTTACTGGTAAATGTCCCATGAGGTGACAGGGAAAAATTTCAAAATTAGTCAAAAAATCATAGGGTGGAATGAACAGATTAAGAAGTATTAATGTTTTTCTGACTAAATGTTTATCAATTTTTATGTTAAGAATTCAACACTTGTGAGAAAAAACATTTTAGTTTAGTGTCAAGCATTAAAGCCTTGAAGTGGGGGGTTTTGTGTGGCTTTGCTTCAGGGGCCCGTCCTTCTTCGAAGAACTGGTCTTTGATGGAATGAATGCATATCACCCATCTCACTTCAAGCCTTGCAGTTCTTCTGAAAGGGAGTAAGATGTTGATAGAACACAGCTGGCAAACTGACTATTTTATCAAATTTAAGTGTATTCATTAAAACTGACCATATATTTAGTGTCAGGTTGACTTTTTACAGGCAGCTTTTGCTTTGAAGACACTGATTATGTGGAGGGGTACGGGCCCTACTCTTTTTCACATATAACTTTGTCTTTATTGGCAAAAGATGCAACAATCTAGTCAAAATAACAAATGTTATCCCTCACCCGTGCCTTGCACCGACTAACACAAAAACATGTTTGTGTTAAGATGAGAGTGAAGTACACGCACGCACACGCACCACGAATACACATTCACACACCTCGAAGGTATAAAATAAGGAGGCGCTCGGATGGATTTCCGAGGTCTGCCGTGGGTTTGATCAACGCCCGGTGTTTGTTGCATTGATGACATCTCCTGCCGAACGAAGAGGCTTCCTCGTTGGTATCAACGGTGAGGGATTTGATCCTTTACATCAATGCCTTTTGAGTGTGTGTAAAAGCTTGAGGCTTGCTGTTATTCGTGGCGGGGTTTAAATTGATACTCGATCCTAGCAAATAACAGTGTGTGTGTGTTGTTATTGAGCATGTTTATGCTTTGCAGAGTTTTATTGTATCTGTGGCAACTTTTTATTAAAGCATACTGAAGTACACAGTTCTGAGAGTGTGTTTTCATTGTGCCGACCTTTTTCCCGAGTCCTGCACATTATAAAATAAAATATCATAAGACACCCTCAAAGGGTTTTTACCTAATGGTTACATTGGTGTGTTCGAACCACATTATACTGATCAGTCCTCTACTGGTATGGCATGGACTGTGGCGAGGGTAGAGCACGGTTCTATTTGTGTGAAGGTGGCTAATGTTTCACATAGTGAAGTTATGCTACATGATGGTACACAGGTGGGACATTTTCATGCTATCCTGGCAGGGGGCCAGAGTGAGTTCACCATTATGGATGGTTCTATTGGTAATGTTAATAGACAGATACCTGACAGTCCGGGTGCAACTCCTATTATAGATGACACTGATTCAGACCTGACGCCATTGCAGAAAACACAACTGACGGACACTTTGACTTCTTTTGCTGACGTGTTTAGTCAACACCCACATGACTTTGGTAGAACTGACATGGTCACACACAAAATCATGACGAACTGTCACACCCCAGTCTCTCAGAGAGCCTACCGCACCTCTCCAGTCATGAAGGCTGAAATCCGTCGCCAAGTGGAAGCACTTAAGGCGCAAGATTTGATAGAGGACAGCTCGAGCCCCTGGGCCAGCCCGGTGGTGATGGTGAAAAAGAAAGATGGCTCATATAGATTTTGTGTAGATTTTCGAAAACTGAACTCTGTCACTATTACTGACGCACACCCCCTACCAAGAGTAGATGACAGTTTAGACGCGTTGTCTGGTTCGCAGTACTTTTCTACCATGGACATGTCTAGTGGGTACTGGCAAGTACAAATGGATCCTGCAGACAGACAAAAGACTGCATTTACTACAGGTGATGGCTTGTACCAATTTAAGGTCATGCCCATGGGACTCAAAAACGCACCTCCAACCTTTCAAAGGCTCATGGAGCTGGTTCTGCGAGGTCTACACTGGACAACTTGTGTCATTTACTTGGATGACATCATTTGCATGGGAAAAACATTTGAAGAACATCTAGGCAATCTCACAGACATTCTCACTCGCTTCAGACAAGCAGGGTTAAAGTTAAACCCTAAGAAATGTGACTTTTGCAAACCTGCTGTGAAGTACATGGGACACATTGTGTCACGAGAGGGACTGACGGTGGACCCAATCAACAGTGAACGCATTAGTGATTGGCCTGTTCCACGTTCGCCGACAGAGGTACGTGCCTTTTTGGGACTGTGCTCATATTACAGACGTTTTGTGCATCAATATGCCTTTATTGCTCAGCCTTTACATAGACTTACCCAAAAACAAGTTGTGTTTGAATGGACAGATGACTGTAGCACAGCTTTTCAAACACTTAAGAAGGCACTGACTTCTCCTCCAATAATGGCATTTCCAAACTTTGATGAACCATTCATTTTGAGCACAGATGCATCTAATTTGGCAGTTGGTGCAGTACTATCACAGATACAACAGGGACAAGAAAGGGTGGTGGCATTTGCAAGTCATGTACTGTCAAAAACAGAGAGAAAATGGTCTACCTATGACAAAGAACTGTATGCTATTGTGTGGTCAGTCAGACACTTTAGACATTACCTGAGTTGCAATCCTTTCACCATTATTACTGATCATCGTCCTTTGCTTAGTTTAAGGAAAATGGACATTACGCATGACCCTACAGGACGCAGGGGTCGTTGGGCGTTGGAGCTCGATCCGTATCAATGGACAATCACTCACAAAGAGGGTAAGAAACACACAAATGCAGATGCCATGTCACGGATACCATTGGGACAGGACTCTATTGAGATGACAAGTACGACGCTACCTGAAGCTCACTCTTCGCCTAGTGATACAGGACAATCTGTCTCACTGTCTGAGGCGAGGGGTAATGATGAGGGGTCATGCTCGACCCCTGAACATTTAGAGAGGACCGATATGGTACCAAAAGTTTGTTGTGTGGACACTGATAGGACACATGTGAATGTGGGGTTTGACACATTACAACAGACATTATCTGCCCATAACGTGGACATTGTAAATGCGCAACTTGCTGATCCTGTTCTCGGGGAAGTGCATAATTGGGTTAAAAACAAGAAACGTCCCTACCTCAGACAGGTAAAAGGTAAAATGCAGAGGAAACTATGGTGGCAGTTTCATAACTTGTTGCTATGTAATAACTTGTTGTGTCGAAAAGGTCAAACACCGCCTGGCAAACCTGAGGTTTATCAAGTGTTAATTCCAGTGGCACTGGTTACAGAGACAATGCAATTTTTTCATGGTAATCCATGTTCTGGTCATTACAGTGCTGAACGAACATTTAAGAAAGCATTGACAGTGTGTTATTGGCCAGGAATGAGATCTGATATTGAGCAGTTCTGTAACTTGTGTAAGACATGTGAAGCTTTTAGGAGGGTTGTACCAAAGCACAGAGCTCCTTTACAATCTATTCAGACTGAAAGACCATTTCAGTTGGTCTGTACGGACAT
The DNA here is from genome assembly GCA_038048925.1 of Garcialebias charrua. Taxonomy (NCBI): domain Eukaryota; kingdom Metazoa; phylum Chordata; class Actinopteri; order Cyprinodontiformes; family Rivulidae; genus Garcialebias; species Garcialebias charrua. The sequence continues at coordinate 6,442 of JBBPBX010073529.1, forward strand.
TACCGAACTGCCAGTCACATCTGTGGGAAACAGATATGTGCTTGTGGTACAGGACCATTTCACCAAGTATGTGAATGCATATGCTATGGTTGATCAAAGGGCTGCCACGGTAGCACAGTTACTCTGTGAAAGGTATATCCCTGAACATGGTGTCCCTGAGGAACTGTTGTCGGATCAGGGACGACAATATGAGTCAGAAATTATACAAAACATTTGTCAGAAACTACAGATGACAAAGAAAAGGACCTCCCCATATCACCCAAGAGGGAATGGTATGGTGGAAAGATTTAACAGGACTTTGAAAGAACAGTTGGCTCGACTCATCCAGGACTATGGGGGTGAGTGGGACCACTACCTTCCTGCTGTGGTGCTTTCATTCAACTCTACGCCACACTCGAGCACAGGGTATTCTCCTTACTTCCTTGTGCATGGCAGAGAGCCCAGACTACCGGCTACTGTTCATGTTTCATCGCCAACAGTTTCTGATAGTCCGACTAACTATGGTGCAGAACTGGCTCGACGGATGGACGCTGCTTTTGAGACTGTTTTTCTACATAGTGAAGAACAGAGACAAAAACGGGAATACTACTACAACAAGGACACGAGGTTCAGGCCATACGTTTGTGGTGATCTGGTATGGATGGATGATCCCACCACACAACGACAGAAGCTTGCTCCAAACTGGACTGGACCATATAAGGTTGTATCTGTGGACGACAAAGGGCTCCTTTACAAGCTGGTGGATGTGCAACACCCTCAGGCTGCGACCAAGGTCATCCACTATGATCGGTTGAAACCTTATCGTGGTTCCACAGACACATTAACAATGGAGGGCAATCAATCTGTCCCAATGCCAAACATGAACACACTACCGAAGTACACAGCTTTGTCTGGCTCATTGCCCTTGATCTTTGGCCAAACAGCACAGACAGCAGAAACTGCGAGGTCATTGACACTTTCACCAAGGAGACAAACTGAACCAGTCTCCCAGCAGCCGGCGCAAACACCTCTTAGCTTGCCGCCTTCTGAGGGTACAGTCGTCACCAGGTGTGGGCGCATGGTTAGGAAGCCACGACGACTGTTGTCGTGACAGAAAAAAAAACTGTGCTATATGTGGACTTTGTTGTAAGTTTTATTGTTCTGAGATTGTGTTTTGGGAAGATGATTTATTTTCTCTTATTGTTACTATGGTTACCTTATTTTGAAATGAGGACATTTCATTTAAAGAGGGGGAAGTATGTAAGATGATTTATTTTGATTTATTTTGATGTAAGATGATTTATTTGGGCAGTTACGTATTTAGGTTACTGTGTCTTTAAGAGACTTCTTCTTCGTGGGTTTTTGGGGTGTGTTCAGGTTAAGCGAGAGAAAACAACGGGAAGACGCGGGCAGCGTTCATGAGGGGATGACGTTGTATTGAAGAGCTGAATAAAGTCCGTGCAGTCAAGCTATTCCCTGTCAGCGTGGTTACTCCTTCTCCACCCCACGACCTTCAGATGTGTTCGTGACACTTCTCCACCTCAAGCGGTGGTGTTACACTGCTAACACAGAAATGTTGATCTCTTATTCTTCAGCCCGCACCCTTCGGTCTTCAGCACTGAACCTTCTAAAGGTCCCTAAGACCCGGTTTAAAACCTGGGGTGACCTTTCCTTTCAGGCCGTAGCCCCCTGGCTGTGGAATGCCCTGCTCCTGTCTCTTTGTGTGACCATCTCTATTGATTCCTTTAAAACACAGCTTAAGACACTTTTATTCAGACAAGCTTTTAGTTAAATGTTTTTATTTAGTGTTTTCAGTGACGTGCGGTGAGGTTCATGGCTGGTGAGGCACACTGACTTCATCACAGTCAGATCTTATATACATAAACCCTACAGAGTAGTTTATTCGCCATTTGATTGGAAGCAGTTAACGGGTTGTGTTTAAAATTTCATATCAGCAATCTTTACACATACAAACAAACAATGATGAGTCCAGCTAACAACAAACAACAACACAAACCCACCACACTGAACATAAGTGGATCTGCGGTGGAAGTCATCTCCAGCTACAACTACTTGGGTGTACACAATGAATGACTACATCAGCTGGAGCAACAACAACACCAGCCTGATCAACAAAGCTCATCAGAGACTCTAATTCCTCAGAGAGCTGAGACGAGCTCGTCTGAGAAGCTCAGTCCTCACCTCCTTCTACAGGTGTGCAGTGGAGAGCATCCTGTGCTCCATCATCAACATGTGGCATGGAGGCTGCACAGAAGATGTTGGAGTCAGTCTCCCCACTATCACAGACATCTACACCTCCAGATGCAGGAAGAGGGCCACCTGCATCATGAAGGACCCCACTCACCCAGCACACACACTTTTTGCCCCACTCCCCTCAGGACAGAGGTTGAGGAGCATCAAGTGTAGAACCACTAGACTGAGGAACAGCTTCTACCCTGAGGCTGTTAGACTCATGAATATCTAACCAGAATAATCACTGTCAAATATCACATAATGTTGCTGCTGATCTGTTTCATGTTGCTGTGTTCATTCGTGCCCATCTGCTCATACAGACTCATGTTTGTGCTGCTGTTTGGAGTGTTTTTTTTCTATGATATTAGTGCTTAGTGTTTTGTTAGTTGATGTTTTTCTTAGTTCATATCTTAGATGTTATTACTGTTCTTCTTTTACATTTTATTGTTGGATATAACTGGGACCCTGTGTATATTATCTCGTTTCATCATCACATGTACCACATGTTGTGCCAATGACAATAAAGATTCTCTGACCTCTGACCTAATACAAACTGTAGCACACAAAAAAGCACATTTAATTTGGAGAAAATTTTTTTTTAGTCTTACCTTTACTTATAAATGAAGTCCATGCGCCACTCCTTCTGAACAAAGGCGTCAATGACTTTTTTGTAGAAGTCTTCCTTCTTGGCTTTCAGTTTTAAAAGTCTCTCTGCCTCGATAATCCAATTTAGAAAATTGTTTTAGTTTACAAATGTACTCCTCCATTGCAAAATTATAGCTAATAATCACTATCACTCATCCAATCTGTCACACTTCCTGCACCGGCGCACGGAGCAGGTGCAGCCAAGCAGAAACCCAGAGTGGGCTAGTCCCTCCTCCTGTATGCTCTCTGCATGCTCTCTGTATGTATGCTCTCCTACAGGAGCAGTGAGGCTAGCCTCGAACGGCACTTTTTCACAGCCGTTTATGATCGCTCAGCAAAAAAAAAAAACACGTTACTACAGTTTTTGACAAAAACACTATACTTATTCACCAGCTAAACTATAGAAATTTAGTTTATATAGTAAAAGTATTTGGACATTTTAATAGCGACATAAAATGTGCAGGAACTGCACAACCAGCCGAGTGATTGCGCAATCGGCTGTTGAAGCGCAGTAGCAGGTGCCTCACGAACGTCTCTTCTCAGTATTTAAAGAAAAATAAGAAAAATTGGTGATTTTGAATAAAAAATAACTTAAAACTGGTTTAGTTTTAAGTAAAATAAGTTTATAATACAAATCAAAGGATAAATACTTTTTTTTTTTTCAATTTACATTTTTTCTTTTTTTTCCATGATGACAGGGGAGGCACGGCCTCACTTGCATCCCCTGACCGCATGTCACTGAGTGTTTTTATCAACTGTTCTTGTTTTTATCAGCTGTTTTTATTGTTTTGATTAATCAGCTGTTATTACCGTATTTCGGGAGGAGACCCAGAGGAAGACCCAGGATACGCTGGAGGGACTATGTTTCTCGGCTGGCCTGGGAACGCCTTGGGATTCCCCCAGAGGAGCTGCTCCAAGTGGCTGGGGAGAGGGAAGTCTGGGCCTCCCTACTTAGGCTGCTACCCCCGCGACCCGACCCCGGATAAGTGGAAGAAAATGGATGGATGGATGGATGGATATTACCTTATTTCTTTTGTCTATTTTAATCTTTTATTTTGTACAGCACTTTGTGATTTTATCTATGATAAGTGCTATATAAATAACATTTACTTATTTACTTACTTACTTACTAACAGAACCATACTGCTAACAGAACCATACTGCTAACAGAACCATGCTGCTAACAGGACCATGTTGCTAACAGGACCATGCTGCTAACAGAACCCCACAGCTAACAAGACCAAGTTGCTAACAGGGCCATATGCTGCTAACAAGACCATGCTGCTAACAGGGCCATATGCTGCTAACAGGACCGTGCTGCTAACAGGACCACACTGCTAACAGGACCATGCTGCTAACAGGGCCATATGCTGCTAACAGGATCGTGCTGCTAACAGGACCACACTGCTAACAGGACCATGCTGCTAACAGAACATCAATGCTAACAGTACAATGCTGCTAAGAAGACTACACTGCTAACAGAACCATGCTGCTAACAGAACATCAATGCTAACAGTACAATGCTGCTAAGAAGACTACACTGCTAACAGAACCATGCTGCTAACAGAACATCAATGCTAACAGTACAATGCTGCTAAGAAGACTACACTGCTAACAGGACCACACTGTTAATAGGACTATGTTGCTACCAGAACCATGCTGCTAACAGAACCCCACAGCTAACAATACCATGCTGTTAACAGGGTCAGCTGCTAACAAGACCATGCTGCTAACAGGGCCATATGCTGCTAACAAGACCATGCTGCTAACAGTGCCATATGCTGCTAACAAGACCATGCTGCTAACAGGGCCATATGCTGCTAACAGAACTGTGCCGCTAACAGGACCATGCTGCTAACAGGACCATGCTGCTAACAGAACAGCAATGCTAATGCTGCTAAGAAGACTATGCTGCTAACAGGACCACACTGTTAACAGGACCATGCTGCCAACAGAACATCAATGCTAACAGGACCATGCTGCTAACAGAACACCAATGCTAACAGTACAATGCTGCTAAGAAGACTACACTGCTAACAGGACCACACTGTTAATAGGACTATGTTGCTAAGAGAACCTCACTGCTAACAGAACCACTCTGCTAACAGAACCACTCTGCTAACAAGACCATGCTGCTAACAGAACCACTCTGCTAACAGGACCATGCTGCTAACAGAACATCAATGCTAAAAGTACAATGCTGCTAAGAAGACTACACTGCTAACAGGACCACACTGTTAATGGGACTATGTTGCTAAGAGAACCTCATTGCTAACAGAACCACTCTGCTAATAGGACCATGCTGCTAACAATAACAGTGTTTTTACAACACTATTTCTTAATTGTTTTTTGTTGTTGTCTGTACTCGTGATTTCGGTCTAAAACAAGTCTCTCTTAAAAATGAGTCCTCGTGACTCATTGAGACTAACCTGGATAAAGGTAAAATAAATATTAAACCAGGTATGAAAACTATTTAACGAGTGCTCCATATTTGATACATGTTACCTAATCAATAGCTGAACAATGCCAAGGTCTCCAGAGATTGTTCACATGTAAACTGGGCATAAGATCATCCTTTTGTAGCTGTTCTGGAAAGAAGAGTATATAGCTACATCATGCAGCTTTGTGAGATTTCACAGTCAGAGTATTTGTTTAAAAAGTCTCTACTACCACATTAAAAGTTAGCCAAATATCTGTTACATTACCTATATTATACCGGTAGTCATTTTAGTGTTGGCTAATGTAACTTTATGCAACGGTAATGTAGCTAACAAACTTTGAAGGACTCAAGTTCCTGTGGAATATCTGAAAACCAATCGATGCCATCTGAGGATGGCAATGCACAAGGTTAGCCAAGGCTGGGGGAGAATAGTGATGCTCCTACCTGTCAACAGTATGACAAAGTCCCAAAGGATTTGTCCACTGATGAAATGTGAATGAACAGGTGAATGACAGCTTGAAAACAAAAAGGATGTCAGCTCGATCATCTATCCACCTCGTCAGAGGATGTATTGCCTTTGGCAAAAGTTGAGATGGCTCAGCACTCCAGAGAGTGGGCATATCGCCTGCTGAGCTGTTGAGCACTGCGCTTTTTTGCACTAAAAAGACACTCACACTTTTGAAGCCCAGAAGTCGAAACAAGAAGAGGCTTTAGCTTAGCCTGTGCAGTTTTTAAACATAGATCCAGTTTACCCAGCAGCCTACTGCCCTCACTCTGAATCTGAATGCATTTTCAATTCACTCGTCTTGAAATTCATAATCGGCCAACCTTTGTCCTCCTTTTATGCATCTTTGCCATATGTGTGTGTGAGAGAAGACTGGGATAATAAACATTTGATTGTCTCCTGCTGGCAAAAGGCGAAGGTGGATAATATTTTTGCCTGTTTGTGTATTTTCTTGTCTGTTACTAAAACTGGATGGATTTTCATGACAACTTTTGGTGTAAGGTCCATGTCAGAATGAGAATCAGCTTTATTGTCATTGCACCGAAGCACAACAAAATTACATTCAAGATCAACGGCTCAGACAACTGACCCTATGATTAACACTTCACTGTACCCTGGGCAACAATCTTTAAGTGCCCCATCATCACAACCCCAGAATCACCATAATCTGGCAAAATACAAATTAAATTACCATAATATACAGTAAATACTTAAAATTCTATCAAGGGTATTTTTATGTATAAAATCAAAGTGCTCATAGAACTATAAATGCTACTATGTCCTCTTGTTGACGCAAATCATCAAGACTGAGTTAGGTTGAACACACTTTGAACACAATATGTGTACTTGTTTAGCCACATATTGGGCATTGGTGTCAGAAGCATTTGTCGGGGGGAACACTGATGGGGGTCTTCCCCCAGAAATTTTTGAAAAAAAGCAGATGCCATTTCTTACATTCTGGTGTATTTTAACGGATTGTTTAACATCTAGTTTTACCTACACAAGTAAACACTTGATTCCATAACTATTTTAACGTTAATGGTACAACAAGAAGTAGCCTGACCAACAGCTGATTCAATTAATTCAGTCAGTATGAGCAGATGTTCACAGATGAACACAGCAACAAGAAAACAGACCAGCATCAGCATGTTGTGATATTTCACAGTGATTATTCTTATTATTTATTTATTCATGAGTCTGACAGCCTCAGGGTAGAAGCTGTTCCTCAGTCTAGTGGTTCTACATTTGATGCTTCTCAGCCTCCGTCCTGAGGGGAGTGGGGCAAAGAGTGAGTGTGCTGGATGAGTGGGGTCTTTCATGATGCAGGTGGCTCTTTTCCTGCATCTGGAGGTGTAAATGTCTGTGATGGTGGGGAGACTGACTCCAACATCTTCTGTGCAGCCTTCACCACTCTCTGCAGAGCTTTTCTTTCTGCAACTGTGCAGCCTCCATGCCACACGTTGATGCTGGAGCACAGGATGCTCTCCACTGCACACCTGTAGAAGGAGGTGAGGACTGGGCTACTCAGACCAGCTCGTCTCAGCCGTCTGAGGAAGTAGAGTCTCTGATGACCTTTCTTGATCAGGCTGGTGGTGTTGTTGCTCCAGCTGAGGTTATCATTCATGTGTACACCCAAGTATTTGTAGCTGGAGACCACTTCCACTGCAGACCCACCTATTTTCAGTGGGGCATGGGTGTGTTTGTTCCTTCTGAAGTCCACAATCATCTCCTTTGTCTTCTTCACATTCATGTGAAGATTATTCTCTTTGCACCAGCTCTCCAGGTGTTCCACCTCCTGTCTGTAGCTGGACTCATCATTGTTTGTGATGCATCCCACCACCGCTGTATCATCTGCAAACTTAACAATATGACAGCCCGGATGGGTAGCTGCACAATCATATGTGATCAGAGTGAACAGGAGAGGGCTCAACACACATCCTTGAGGGGAGCCAGTGCTGAGGGTTATGGTGGAGGAGGAGAAGTTGTGGATCTTCACTGACTGTGGTCTGTTTGTTAAGAAGTCTAGTACCCAGTTACAAATGGAGGGGCTTAGTCCAAGTGTGGATAGTTTGTCCATCAGAGTTTGGGGGATCATGGTGTTAAAGGTAGATGTGAAGTCCACAAAGAACATACGGACATAGGAGTCCTTCTGATCCAGGTGGGTGAGAGCAGTGTGGACCACAGAAGAGATTGCATCTTCTGTTGATCGGTTCTCACGGTATGCATACTGATGAGGGTCCTCATCGATGTTGATGGATGTTTTGATGTGGGTCATGACCAGTTTCTCAAAGCATTTTGCGACTATTGGGGTGAGGGCTATCGGCCGATAGTCATTCAGACCAGTCACTGTAGAGCTTTTTGAATGAAATTTAGCATGAAATTAATAATAAAATTTATTTATTTTAGAATTTTATTTATTTTATTTATTTTATTTTAGAATGACTTCTGGTCATTCTAAATTTGTCAAATGGCTTACATCTCCTAAAGTGAAGGAGAATCATTTGAAAATAATAAATAAGATATACCTTGTAGCCTCCTGTAGCCATGTTTCTTTAAAGAAGATTTCAATTTGACGTTGATTTGTGTGTCTGTTGTAAATCAGAAGTTGAATCCATCGAGCAATTTTCTTTTTATGTTGATACAAAGTCTTTGGTCAGACATCATAAACTGGATTAATCTCATACTTAACATTCCTTCTTTTGATGTTGATACCATTTTACTTTATGTGGATAACTGAAGCTCAGCTTTCTCTGATGCCACAAATACTGTATAGTCATACTTATAGCAAAGTATCACATTCACTGTAGTAAGAGGAGGGATAATAAGCCCTCCTTCCTGTTTTATGAATGGTTTTAAGTCCTACTATTCTTCTTAAAGTAGATTTAAAAAATTGCTAGAATCATACCCTGATGCATGCTCAATCTCACAACAGATAAAAACTTGTTGTTTTAATTAAAACAATGTTTCTGAAGAAAAAAACTGATGAGCTTGTCAGCAGGTAAGGAGCGTTTACCTTCGGGACAAATTGAGTTTGTCGATTGGTCAGTTACTGTCACGCCTCCTGGGTTGATTGACAGGTCGCACAATCGAGGATCCGACAAAAAAAAAAACGAGCGCTGCAGCATCGGCGCTGGGAGGAGGTGGGGCATCCAAATGTAGTTGAAGCGCAACAGTCTCTCTGTGCAGCGCAGGGCTCCAAGATGACCCAGATATTTTGCATGTGCCGTCACTGCCCTGAGCCCCTTAGAGATGATGGGCCCCTGGGCACTTGCCCAGTTGCCCATATGGTTAATCCGGCCTTGCCTATGAACACAAAGCGGTCCATTTTACAGATACTGACATAATATTGGTCTGGTAGCAACTGATGGACATTCCCAACCCATGCCCAAGCTAAAGACTCTTCTTGTATACGGTAGCTTGGGGCATATCACAATATTGCATAATATAGTGTGTATGGCATTTCCAAGGTTTGACCAAAACAGGTAGGCCTACATGTAACGCTACACTGTAATAATTTTCACATCTGTTAAACTTGCAAATGAAAGTTCACCTGCTGCCTTAAGAATGCATGTTAACTCAACTAGCATTTTATTTTTATTACAACTCAGAAATTAAAGTCTTAAAAGTTGATAGTACCATATTGTTGTAGTCGTCTTAACATAGGGTTTTAAGTTGTCAAAGTTGATTTAACTTTTAACCTTAGCTGTCTTAACTTGTTACTTTAAGTTAAATAAAACAATCTTTACACATCATCAGTAGAAGAAAATTGTTAATCGCTTGTTGTTTCAACTTAATACTCCAAGTTAAAACAATAAAATATTCATCATCCTCAATATAATGCACTTTCCTTAGTTAGTTGAACAAACATATATTTGTTCATTATTGTAACTCACTATTTTGAGTTTAAATAACTTAATATGCAATATAAAACTTTCCATTTCAAGTTTAGATAATTTAAATTCTAAATTTGTTTCAACTAATGTGATTATGACAGAACACACCAAATGCTAGCATTTATCAAAATTGCATTTATTACTTAAAACAGTTTTATAAACATTAACAACATACATAAACTTTCACATTCAAATAACAGTAGCCCAGTAAAATGGCAAAGCCAGTAGGCACATCTGATATGTGAGATTCTCCAAACTACCATTTTAAAGACTTTCAAAGTGAACACATCCTGAATGAGTGAGTGAGTGTCAATGATTAAGAAGTCAAAACGTCTCTAAACTTTAACATCATACTTTAACAAACTTTGACCAAGTTTCAAATAACACATCAGCCCAGTAAAATGCTTAAGCTACCATTTAATCTAAACTACGGTACCACCTTAAAGACCCACTGACATGATTTTTTAACTTTTCATAAATGGCTCAACATAAATATCTTGTATCATTCAACTATGTTCGTTTTTGCAAACAAACTTATAAATACAGGTAGTCCCCGACTTACGAGCAAGTTCCGTACCTGCGGGCCGCTCGTATGTCAAATTCGTAAGTAGGATCACCAAAAAAAGTTGTTGTTTTTTTGTAAATGAATACATGTACATTACTGTACAGTCACCAAGCACTTAGCCTATCCTAACACAGTTTTTAAAGATGGAGTGAGTTGAATTGTCTCTTTTTTACATAAAGGGAGCTAGCTCCCTTTATGTGATATTATATATCACATAAATGATAAATATGTGCATGGGCGTAGCCAGAACTTTTTGGAGGGCGGTTCGTTTTAAAGGAGAAGTTGACAATGCTAAACTAATGTGCCTGGATAGCTCAATGGATAAAGTGTTTGCCTTTAGTCCCAAAGGTCATGAGTTCAAGTCCTGCATGGTACAATGGTTTTTTTTAATTTTTTTATTCATTCCAGATTAAAAAAGCACAAGAAAACTATTTACAAAACGGCAAGAAATAAAACAATGCATTAAATGAAAGGAATCAGACGAAGAAAATAATCTTATCTGCCCCTTCTCAAACTATTTTTTTTTCAAACACTCTTTTATTGGATAAAAAAAGAAGAATGTGTTAACCACAGCCTGTGGTTAACACATTCTTCTTTCTTCACAGGCATATTAACTACTTTTTTTATCCAATAAAAGACAAATGTAAAATTAGTTGTTTGAATCGAGTGTTTGAAAAAAAAATAGTTTGAGAAGGGGCAGATAAGATTATTTTCTTCGTCTGATTCCTTTCATTTAATGCATTGTTTTATTCCTTGCTGTTTTGTAAATAGTTTTCTTGTGCTTTTTTAATTTGGAATGAATAAAAAAAAAAAAAAAACATTGTACCATGCGGGACTTGATCCCACAAGCTTTGGGACTGAAGGCAGACGCTTTATCCATTGAGCTATCCAGGCACATTAGTTTAGCATTGTCAACTTCTCCTTTAAAAGTGGGCGGTTCGTTCGAACCCCCCGAACCCCCCTTGTCCTACGCGCATGATCTGTACACAGCAGCACAGCAGGGCAGACATCGTCCAGCATCACTGCAGGTCTGGCTGTAGAAATGAAGACAGACATGTGCAAGTTAACATTAATAACATT